>PVHP010001949.1:0-97217 GCA_004024765.1 Zapus hudsonius | reverse complement strand
CCCATTCCCAGTGAGGGGAGGGAAACAGGCTACAAGAGAGCAGATAATGCAGGTACCACACGTTCTGGGAGGAAGCCAGTCTCTACTAGAGACAGGCTGTAGGTCAATCACTCTGAAAACCATGGGGAGGGCCGGGTGATGTTAGGATGGGACCAAGACAATCAACAAAACCCCACAGAAACAACTTAAACAGACAACGAGGGGTTGCCTACACCAACCCAAATTTGCATTCAGTCATTCAGCCGTGGGCTCATGTATCAACTACTAAGCATCTCTATCTGTTAAGTCAAATCCTCAGGGCTGGGGATATTGAAAAAAAAAACATACAACGACCATACAACAGCTTCTCTCTCTGTTTTCTTTTTTTTAAATTTATTTATTTGCAAGCAGAGAGAGAAACAGAGAAGAGAGGCAGAGAATGGATGCACCAGGGCCTCCAGCCACTGCAAAAGAACTCTAAATACATGCACCACTCCATGCATCTGGCTTTCATGGGTACTGGGGTCGTTAGGCTTTGCAGGCAAACACTTTAAATGCTGAGCCATCTCTCCAGCCCAACAGCTTCTCTTTTTAAGGGATGCTCTTCTTCAAGGGCCACAAGAAAAGGAGATGAAGCATTAAAATAAATGCCTGATACTTTACTGGAGTGTTACAGAGTGTATGAATGAACTGTGTGCCAAGCAGAGGGCTGGCTCCGAAAAAGGGCTCAACTTTCAAGGAAAAGAAATTGTAAAGCAAACAAACAAAAATCAAGAAAATTTGTGACTTAACAGGACAGGACCAAGAAAGACCTTTCAATCCGAGGTAACCTCTATGGTCTAGATCACTATGCACAGTGCCTGTGTGCGGTTGAACCAGGAACCATACTGCAAGCAGTGTCCCTGGAGACATGGAGAAGATTTAAGGGATAAGATTAAGGAGCTACTCCAGGAACCAGGATTTATCCTACAGGCTTTGAGAACGCATCTGTGGAGCATGATGAGATTTCCCCAGTTTTAGCATAAATGCAGATGGGACAGAAGGCTGGGCTGCCTGGAGAGTTAGGCATCTGGTGTAAGTGTGCATGTGAAGGGTTCCAAGGGGTACAGAGAAGGGGTGAAGACAGGATATGCAGAGAGGTCGGAGGTGGAGAGCAACCTCCTACACACACACACACACACACACACACACACACACATACACATGCGAACACACACGCACACAGAAGAGGCCTGGTTGTGATAAAGAAAAGACCCATCACCACAGCAAGTCAGATGACCCAGGATAGGTCAAAGAGGCAGACACCAATGATACCCAACACAACCCAAAGCAGAAGTCCAGAGACATTTAAGATCTCAACAATGAAACAGACTTAAAACTCACCCACCATGACTCAGGGAACTGAGCCGAAGAGGGGGTGGAAAGACTGTAAGAGCAATGGTGGAGGAGAATATTCAGAGCCATCATCCCCCCTCCGCAGCACACAAAGGCAGGGGACTGACTACCTGCTGTGCTGTTCATGACTCCCCACCCCAAGAACAGATCCAGTACGCCCCGAGGAGGGACCCCAGTGGGTTGGGGACAGGGAGGAGTGTAATGGGGACACCCTCACAAGATTTGCTCATAGGATATATGTAATTATGGACAATAAAGACAAGGAAAATAAAGCAGAGACTCGTTGGAAAGAAGTAGGAGTTCTGTGGGATATAGGGTGGAGGGGGCAAAAGAAAGTCATGGGCGAGATTCTCATGACACGTGGGAAGTGAGGAGAGTGGGAATGAGGAGGTGACAGGACACAGAGCCATAAACGACCTTCCCTGGCCTGAGATTGGAGCAGGAGAAGTAAAAGGCCAGGGGAACAGAAAATACATGGTTTTCTTCTTAGCAGTTCCTTAGCTTATCAACAGACCTCACTGGGCACTTTAAGCTCCACTTGTGTGGGGGAAGAGATGAAATTCAGGGCAGAGTCTCCTTCCCTCTGGTGCTGTTCCAGAGCCAGCACTCAAAGAGTTAATGTAGTTTCAGAGACAAAATTCAAACAAAGCTCCTGTCACTCCCCTTTCAAATTCCTTAATGGAGCCTAAATGAAAATAAAGGTTCAAGTGAAGTTCAGAAAACTTTAAAGCACTTTTTAATGGCGGAAATTTAGCAGGAAGGGTTTCTTTATTTCTTTTTCTGTTTCATGTGTTAAATATTTACATTAATTTGGTAAGAATTGGGAATTTTAACAGGTAGTATTTATACTGTCCAACTAAAATGTGTTGACAGTAACAAATATCTCAACTGTCTTCAAAATGACAAATATATTTTCTTGGCTCAAACATTAGAACATGAAGAAATATCCCAATATGATTATAGGGATATTTTAAACAAATGAAATGCTCAATATTTTTTAAATTTTAAAACCTCAAATTGAGGCCACGATAAGAACTCATTGTTTCCATTTAAAAAATTCGTATTTGTGGAGAAATTCAAAATGTAATTTACTAAAATTTCATTTAGTGGTCTCAAAAGTAAAAAAAAAAAAAAGATGTGAGGAAATCACAGTAAACTGTTAAAACTGCCAAGTTCTGTTGTGTTAAAATTTGATTTAAAATGTTTAGGAAAAAATTTAAAGTTGTGTAAGAAGTGGGAGGCAAGTTGCAAAATACGGAAAGAGGTTAGCCAGGAACCTCCAAAGAAAATAATGCACACCATAGAGACACTGTGACGCTCTGCCTCGTCCATGAATGGGAGTTTCTCCCCTACCTCTCCTACGTGTCCAGATGTTCAAGTGTATTTACTAGTTAGATGGGGTAGGAGAATGGCTGATGTTCAAGTTTCGTTGGCAAGTCAATGAAGAGTTTCAGAAGAAGACCATCATTGGCAAGCAAAGTGATCAGACCTTCTCCGAAACTTCCGAAGTACAACTGTACAATAAATGAACACGGGACTTTTAAGCCTGTGAGAATGAAATGTTCTTGCCAAAGGAGCCACACAAGTGATATTGGGGAGCTAAGGAAGTAATAGATGCCTTGTCTCCAATAAGTTCAGTGCCCTAATAACTGCCTAATGAGGGCTGGGGTGATGGCTCAATCATAGACCACTTGCCATGCAAGCATGAGGGCCTGTGTTCAGATACTCAGCACCCCCAAAAGTGCTGGATGTGGTGGTGCACATCTGTAATCCCAGCAGTCGAGGGGCAGAGACAGGTGGGAGCTGGGAGCAAGATGGCTCACTAGATGAGCTAAATTGGCAAGCTCTGGGTTCACTGAGAAACCCTGTCTCAATAAATAAGGTGTAGAGAAACCTCCTACACACACACACACACACACACACACACACACACACACACACATATGAACACCCACACAAGCACACCACATATGCACACAAAAACAAACAAACTGCTTAACTAACAGCCACAACCAAACAAAAGACCTCAAAGCATTTAAAGAAGATTTTCTATTTAGACCATGTAGGATCCACGGAGCTGTCATTCATTAAAAGTGAGGAGCAGCGGGTAGAGACATGTACTTTGGGGCATCATCCTGCCAAAATGCAGTGACCACTGCACACGTGACCTCATTGAGTCTATCAGCTGTTGTTATACCAACACAATATTGAGTCCATTCGCCATAAATAAATAACTAAAGAAGACATCAAACCAGACGAGGGTTATTGGACAGAAATAGAGGTTCCGTGGAACAGGGTGGAGAGGGGCGAGTGAAAGTCATGGGAGAAGATTATGATCAAACAACAGCACAGTCATCTGTGAAATTTCTCAATGAAACTTAAAATAAGGGGGCGAAAATTTAAAGAAACCATAGACAAAGCCATAGTGAGTGTTCATACAAAGGAGATGTGTGCTTTACTGGCGTCATGAGCAGACTCACATCATTAAGGATCTATATTTAAAACAACTGTCCCTACTTCAGGCTGTATTAGTGCTCATATAACCAAGTAGCACAAATGGGAAACTTACAAAACAGAAAACTAGTCCTTGTGGTTCTGAAAGCCCTCAGTCAAGTGTCCTCAAGGTCACGTTCCTTCTGAGACTGTGGACACAAGCCTTCCTGCCTCTTCCTTCTGTGTGGTGGGAGACTCAGTCCTTGCTGTTCCGTGACCAGAGTCTCTGCCTGTTTCCAATACAATGTTCTCCCTAGCTGTGTGGAAATGTCCAATTTTCCTTCTCTTAATAAAGACTCTAGGGCTGGAGAGATGGCTCAGCAGTTAAGGCATTTGCCTCCAGTGCCTAAGGCCCTGGGTTCAATTCCCCAGGACCCACATAAGCCAGACCCACAAGGTGGTGGCCCTGGTGCGCTCTCTCTCTCTCTCTCTCTCTCTCTCTCTCTCTCTCTCTCTCTCTCTCTCTCTCTCTCTCTCTGTATCTCTCTGCTTGAAAATGAATAAATAAAATATTTTTAAAAATAAAATAAAGACTCTATATCAGAATACAGTCTTCCTTAATTCACTTTGCCCCTGTGTTAAGTTAATTGCATTAGCTAAAACCTTGCTTCCAAATAAGTTCACTCACGGGCACTGGGAGTTAGAAGTTGAGCAGAGTGGTGGTACCCTTTGTGTCTGATTGATTCCAAAGATTTTCCAACTCTCCTGTGAATTATGTGTTGTTTACCTTTAGAAGATTCAGCTGCATTGATATATTAATGGACTTTTTTTACAGGAATGACATGAACTGAACATGATCATGAGGGGACGTTTCCCTAGTAAGTCATTCATGTCTGTTGAAGTCAGTAGTATTTCTGGGTGACTCTTGGACAGCAGGAACACTTATTTCTCCCTTGCGTCATGATTTTCCTGCTCCTTGTGGTCAAGGTCCCTGTCAAATGGAAGTTTCTTTCTCTTCAATCTAGCATCCGGCCATGAGACAGCAAGCCAAGGAAGGAGCAGATTTGTTCACACACGGAAAATAAGGAATTTGAAGTGAAGAAGCCTCATGCCTGGAGGCAGACCAAGGGATTTATTTACATAACGCATCCATTCCTCACTTCCTCCATGGGAACTAAACCTCCGTCTTTTTAGTGATGTAACAATTCAGCCAACTAACAATTTTTCCTACGGTGTAAGAAATAAGAGAACAGAGAGTTCTGGAAGTTTTGGATTTCCTAAAGAAGGGAAGCACTTTCCCATTGGCCTATGTCAGAAATAGTCATAGTGCGGAACAGTGGTCATGTTGGCCCACACAGTACTGGCTCAAAGAGATGAGCAGAGGTCCCAGCCTTGCCGTCAGCCATCCACTGAAGCAGCCAGAAGAAGCTCGCCCCCAGAGGCGCACATATCAAATGATGAAATGAGACTTCCATATATGCAGTTCACTATTACCTGGGTTCACTGCCTCATGAAATCACTCCTGACATGATTCCACCTTGGCAGGTGAGTGGATGCCCTCATCCCTGTTGGTGTGACTTCTCCAAGTCATGTCCAGGGCAACAAAGATCTGTCTGCCTTGTCCTAATGCAGGAGGACAGGAGCAAGATAGCTTGATAGAGATAGATAGATAGATAGATAGATAGATAGATAGATAGATAGATAGATAGATAGACAAACAGACAGACGTATAGATAGATGATAGAGGATAGATAGATAGAGAGAGATAGATAGATAGATAGAGAGATAGATAGATAGATAGATAGATAGATAGATAGATAGATAGACAGACAGACGTATAGATAGATGATAGAGGATAGATAGAGATAGATAGATAGATAGATAGATAGATAGATAGATAGATAGATAGATAGATAGATAGATAGACAGACGTATAGATAGATGATAGAGGATAGATAGAGATAGATAGATAGATAGATAGATAGATAGATAGATAGATAGATAGATAGACAGATAGATGATAGATAGATAGATAGATAGATAGATAGATAGATAGACGTATAGATAGATGTAGATAGTGAGATAGATAGATAGATAAATAGATAGATAGATAGAGATAGATAGATAGACAGACAGATAGATGATAGATAGATAGATAGATAGATAGATAGATAGATAGATAGATAGACAGACGTATAGATAGATGATAGATAGCGAGGTAGATAGATAGATAGAGAGAGATATAGATAGATAAATAGATAGATAGAGAGAGATAGATAGATGATAGATAGATAGATATAGATAGATAGACAGACAGACAGATAGATAGATGATAGATAGATAGAGAGAGAGAGAGAGAGATAGATAGATAGATAGATAGATAGATAGATAGATAGATAGATAGATAGATAGATGATAGTGTTGTAGTCAGCTTTCTAGTTGCTGCACAGAAAGAACCCAAACAAAATTGGCGTGTGGAGGAAAGGGTTTTTGTGGCTTACAGACTTGAGGGGGACTCCATCATGTCAGGGAAATGATGGTATGAGCAGAGGGGTGGATGTCTCCACCACAGCACTGCAAACAATGGCAGGAAGCTGTGCCAAACACTGCCAAGGGGAAACTGGTTTATAACCCCATAAGCCTGCCCCCGACAACACAGCTCCAGGGAGGTTGTAAAACCCAAACTGTCATCAGCTGAGGATCGATCAATCAGAACACATTCATTTGTTTGTGGGGGACACCTGGATCAAACCATGACAGATATATAGATGATAGATAGATAGATAGATAGATAGATAGATAGATAGATAGATAGATAGATAGATAGATAGATAGATGATAGATGGATGGATGATAGATAGGTAGAAAGGAAGAAAGGAAGATAGATAGTCAGCCAGGGACAGAGTTCCAGAGATGCCATCTTGCCTACCCTGGCAGGACTAGAACCCACATCTGATCCAGTCTCACCCAAGATGGCTTCAAGCAATGCCAGCCAGCCGAAGCTCCCTGCTTCTGCAAGCTTAGCACACCTGGGTGGCCTGATCCATTCTGAGTCAGCCTCTTGAGAACACCAACCAATCAGGTCTCTCCCTTACACACCTGAGTTTGAGGACAAGCCTCGTCCTAATTGGATGTTTAATCCATAAATGGGCCTGGCATGTGTGTGGTAATCTCTCCCCTTCCCAGGATTTCTTGTGTGCCTGATGTTTTCCTGCTTGCTTTCTACATGTATTTTCTTCTTGGACACTGTGTCACATGCATGATGTCTCTGAGCTCTTTACTATCTCTTAACACTCTCTGACGTCGTAGGTGAGGGAGATTTTGTCTTGGGCCCCCAAGCTTTGCCTTCCATGGTGCCTGCTCCTGTATGTGAGCATGCCTGGGGGGGGGGGTGAAGTAAAGGAGACATTCTCCATCTCTCCTCCCTCAGGCCAGGCTGGGAAAGAGAAGAATCTGGTTTTGACTTGGACCTTCCCACTGAGTGCTAACTCTCCCTAAAATAAACCTTAGAATTTATAATTTCCATTTCTCAGATTCTGTGTTTTTAATTCCTTGCTAATTTGGATAAGGACCCAACAATTGGAGTCTGTAGACCTGGGATCTTTTGCATCTCTAATCCCTCTCTGGTTCCAAAATCCTGCATCACTAAATTCAAAAGACATCATGTTTTTTAAATCAAATACCCTTCTGGGCCTGAGTTTCATGTTTATGTGCATAAATCCAGTCAGTACGACTCTCAAAACCAACCTTCTATGAGCTGTTACTCTATGTTCCCGGGAACATTTATGACTGCTTGAGCCGGTTGTAGCTATTTCGTGATAATAATACCCCAGGTCCCTCCACATGTTTATTATACTAGAGGAGTCTGATGAGTGAGCACACACTTGGCCTGCCTGAACAGGAAATGAAATTATGTAGCTAGTATGGTCATATCCATATATCAAAAACAAACAAATAAATAAAACTTTAAAAATTCTGGAAGAATAATCTATCAGAACACTAAGGATAATCTATCTTTGGGACATGGAGATTTTTTTCTATATTTAAGTCCTTTATTAGTATTCTCACTTTTTAATAAAAAATTATTAAAAAAATGATATTCTAAATCTTGAAACCTTACAGAATGTCCTCCCATTTTCACTATAAAAATGAGCACAGTTTGTACATTGGTGTTAGGAATCTGGGAGAGTCTACCCATGTGCTAGGATCCAAAGACCTACAAAACCCCTCCTCCACTGGCCCAGAGCCAAGACTTCTGGGATTGCCCTTGAGATGAGTCACTCACATAATTCTCAGCCTTCCTGGGTTCTTTCTGAGCAAAAATCTTCTTACTTTTATCTTCCTTGATAGTATTAGAAGATATCTTTGAAAACCCATGTATTTCAAAACTTTCTGACTTGAAAAGCAAGTTAAGGTCTTTCTAATTCCCATAATTTAATGAGCAGGAAACAGTGCTTGAATCCCCGAATTTTCACCATTGTCTTCTAAAAATGAATTCTTTGAGTATGATATTTTTCAAATTCTACTCGAGAAAGCACTGCAGTGCTCCTATGAATATTTGACTTTAATTTCTATTATGAAAGGTATGTTTATTACTCATGAAAAAATTTTTAAAACATGACTGAAAGCTTTATTTCCAGCTAAGATCAACTCACTCTCAGAAAACAAATTATATCAATGTTTGATTTGAAATCTTTCAAACAGAAATATAATTTTTAATCTCTCAAATGAGAAATGGAAGTCATACATATACTTTTTCCTATCTTGCTTGGTTCACTTAGATGTGTATATCAGAAAGTTTAATAATTATAACATACAGATGTATTCATTCTTTTAGTCAGCAAAAAAATTTAAAGTATATGTACATCATCAGTTATTTACTTAATTCTAATTTTAGACTTTTGATTTTGATTTTTTGATTCTTCTTAATGTATGCAATAATATAATGAAATCAGACTATACATATGTGTTTATCTACATGTATGGAGAAAGTCCCATTAAGTTTTTAATTAAAATCACCAATTTTATTTCCAAAATGTCTACAAGTGTATATACCTGTAATTATTGCCTAATTCCCACATTCTTGAGAAACAATGGGTTATTGCCTATTTACATATTACACACACACATTACCAAGTTTTTTTTTATTTTTGCCAATCCTAGAAGTGAGAAATGAGTTTTCAGTTTTTAAACATTCCTATAAGTCCGTTTAAGTTATAAAATCAATTCACAGTTAAAAATTTTCTAAGTGCCAACTTTTTAGTTTTTTAAATATTATTTATTTGTTTGTTTAATTAATTTATTTATTTATTTATTTGCAAGCAGAGAAAGATAGAAAAAAGAGAGACAGACAGAATGGGCGTGCTAGAGCCTCCAGCCACTGAAATGAACTCCAGATGCATGCACCACTTTGTGCATATGTAAATGTCAAATTTTAACCTATCTCCAGCCTATTCAATCTATACCGCCAAACCTACACAGAAAGTTCTTGCTGAGATTTTTATGCTTGGACATGAACTTGTACACTTGTCATTAATTTCACTGTTTCTTTTTTAGCAACTCACATTTTCAGATGTCCATTCATGTTGTGGTTCCAGATGAATTATTCTGGACAGACGTCAATTATAACTCACCAGCATCTAAACGCCTCTATTTTATGGGTACATAAACTTCTTACTATAGGAGAGCTAGCTCCTAAGGCTGGGTGTAGTGGCATGTAATCCCAGCACTTTCAAGGCTAAAATAGGATTGTAAATTCAAGGTCATTTTAGGCTACATAGTAAGGTGAAGTCAGCCTGAATCACATAGCCAGACCCTGTCAAGAAGGAGGAGGAAGAGAGTTCATTCCTACATTTGAACGGTTTCCATTTATCCGACTTAGATTTATGATAGTTTTAGACATTGCTCTCATAATCTGCTGTATGCATTGGAGTTAGACATAGAATTTCTTTCTGAAAATTGTATTCTTAGAATTCATTAGAGCTAAAATATGAAACAAAATCCTTAATATCCACTAAAAGAGCACTAATTAAATTAATTCTGTTGATCTGCTAAATTGATCATTAGGTTGTATTAAAATTGAGATACATCCAGGCTGGGGAGATGGTTCAGTGGGTAAGAGCCCTTGCCCACAAGCATGAGGGGATGAGAAGGCCTGAGTTCAATCACCAGTACCCCAATAAAAAGCTGGGTGTGGCCACAACTGCCTGTAACACCATCCCTGTGGAGAGAAGTTATGAAATCATTGTGTGTATTAAAGTGTATGCACAAGTATGCAGGTGTATGTGGAATGTCAGGTGTCCTCTAGGATCTTCCATGCTAGTTACTTGAGACAGAGTATTTCACTAAGCCTGGAGCTGTCATTTATTTTTTGTGGTCGGACTGGCTGATACATATTACACACACACACACACACACACACACACACACACACACACACACACACACGTGTGTGGATGCACAAAAATAAGTGAGATGGATACAATTATGAAATAATAAATCTATAGCCAACATCTAATATGTAGTGAGTAAACCAGAGTTCACAATGATTTTTCATATTGTTCTTGTGTGTGTGTGTGTGTGTGTGTGTGTGTGGTGTGTATTATACTTATATGGAAGCACATACATAAATTTTCAACAATCTTAACTTTGTAGCATTGGTTGGCTCTAATGAGGACAACTGGGGAACAGAGTTTCAGAGGTATTGTACCTTTAAGGAATTCACTTTTGTGTAGTCCTTTGCTATAGTAAGTCTACAATGTTTTTAAAAAAAATCTCACTATGTATAATAAAAGTATGGTATGCTTCTAAAATAACATTGAAAGACTTCATCTCTTAAAAAAGAAAACCCTCAAAACAGAGAAACTAAAACAGTCACATGCCCACTCCCCAAGGTTAGAGAAGCGTAAACAACTGTTGACGAACACCCTTGAGCAGGGATGGAGGTGGGAGGAGGGAACCTCAACAGACTCAGGAGATCAACAAAAGCCAGGAACAAGCTTGCCAGATCTCTGCCCCAAATCATCTCCATGGTAAACAACTGTTTAGGGAAAGACTTTCCCACCTGCCCTGCAGAGTAGAGCGGCCAGCAAGGCATGCAGTGAGCTGGAGACTCTCCAAGCAGCTGGGCTGCTTCAGGTTGACAGATGAGCTTCCCTGAGTCATGGCCTAGGCTGGGGTGGGCTTGTTCCCTTTGAGTCACCCATGCTCCTGTAAGCAACCTCTCACCCTGCTCTGTGAGTAACCCCAATAAACTCAGTGCTTCACAAAAGTTCCATTGTCTCCCCATCTTCACCGAGTAGCTAAAGGCCCAGCTGATCTTGAATCTTTATCAGTGGCCAGTTTGAGATCTGAGGGGATAGATGCATCAGTGTGCTTTAAAATTCACATTTCCCTTTTAATTGGTTCCATTAGCATCTTCACATATTCCTGTTGTTAATTTACATACCTTCCTTGGCAAAGCATCTGTTCAAGTCCCTTGCTACTTTTTAAACTCTTTATTTTATTTTAAAAACACATTTATTTATTTATTTATTTATTTATTTATTTACTTATTATTTATTTATTTATTTTTAAGAGAGAGTGAGAGAAAGAGGCAGACCCACAGAGAGAATGGGTGCACCAGGGTCTCCAGCCACTGCAAATGAACTGCAGACACATGTACCACCTTGTGCGTCTGGCTTTACATGGGTACTGGGGAATGGAACTTGGATCCTTCTGCTTTGCAGGCAAAGGTCTTAACTGTTAAGCCATCTCAGCAGCCCCCCTTGCTACTTTTTAAATTAGGTTACTTACTTATTTGCTTTATTATGGAGTTATACTGGTCCTTCATAAATGCTGGACAACACTCCTTATCCAACGTGGGATTGCAAACATTTCTTCTCTTCCATGGGTGGCCTTTCCACTCTATCACTTCCTTTATTTCTCTCAACATACTCGTTGGGTACAATTTCATTTGTCTATTTTCAGTTTTATTACCTGTGCCTTATCCAAAAATTCATTCCCATTACAATATTAGGACTCTTTAGGAATATTATAGTTTCAGGTCTTATGTTTGGCTCTTTAATCTATTATGAATTACTTTTTTTGGACAGTATGCAAGAAACACTATTCCTTTGGATGTTAGTTTCCAATTTTCTCAACACTGATGTTAAGGAAACCGTCCTTTCCCCTTCTTTGTTAAGGAGCGTTGACTTACTTAGCATACTTAGCAAGGTGTATCTCTGGCTCTTTATTCTGCATTGGTTTTCACCCTGTCATTCTGCCAGTACAAAACGGTCTTGTTTAAGTGGCTTTGTAAGTTTTGAAATCAAGCAGCATTGAGGTCTCGTGCTTAATTCTTCTTTTCCAAAATTGTTTTGATTTCTTGATGTCCTCCATCATTCCATAAGTCTTTTCAGACTTTTTTTTTCTATTTCTGCAAAAGTGCTCTTGGGATTGGGAGAGAGACTTCATTAAACCTGCATATTAATTTGGATTGTATAGATGGCTTAACAGCGTTAAGTCTTTCAATCTGTGAATGCGGAGTGTCTTTCCATTGATTTGTATCTGCTTGTTTTAACTTCTTTCAGCAATATTTTATAGTTTTCAGTATAGAAGTCTTTTGTTTCCTTGTTTTAGTTTATTCCTCAGTATTTTATTCTTTCTGAGCCTATCTTAATAGGATTAGTTTTCTACCATTAGTTTGAATGGTTCATTATGTATTGGTGTGTGGAGGCATAGCTGATACTTGGATCTTTAGTTTATATCCTGCAATTTTGATTAAGTTTTTCTTTTTAGTTGTAATATTTTTGTGGGATCTCTTGGTTATCTACAATATAAGCAAATGTCACCTGTGAACACGGATAACTTTACATCTTCACTTTAAATGTCTTTCATTTCTTTTTCTTGCCTAATCGCTTTGGGTAGGACTTCCAAGAGTGTATACAATAGACGTGCCAAATGTGGATATCCTCCTCTTGCTCTGATTTCAGATGAAAAGCTTTGTTTTTTGCCGCCACTGAGTATATTAGCAGTGGAGATTTCGTGTAGCACTTCCATTATGTTGACTTGGTTTCCTTCGGTTCCTAGGTTGCTATTTAATATTAAGTTTTTCTCTACTAAGATAATCTAGGTATTTTTGTCCTTCATCTTGTTAAGGTGGCATATTATATTGTCAGATTTTGATAAATTCAATCTCCAATTTCATCCAAGAAATAAATCCCATGTTATCTTGGCATATAATTTATTTAATGTATTATTGATATCAACATTATTATATTATATTGGGGATTTTTGCATTGGTATTTATCAGAGGCATCAGTTTGAGATTTTCTTATAGTATCTTTGTCTGGAGCAATCAAATGAACACATACTTCAGCCATGAGAATATAAATGCTATTATTACATAACATAATTAATTGATGTATAACAGTGACCTTCAATCTTTGAAGAGGCTAAACTATATTCATTCTCCTCTTTAAGAAGGCATGAGCCAAAGGAAGGGTAGGACTGCTTACGATGCAAACTTCCTGACACAAAACGGCCTTGACATTAATGACTTCACTATGTCTGATAATACCTACACATAATGGAAGGAAAAGATGATACTGAAACAAAACAGAGACTAATTGAGAAGGGGAATAAATATGGGGGAGGAGGAGGGAATCATAATGGTTTATGGTCTATAATTATGAAAGCTATCAATAAAAAGTTTTTTAAAAAGAAGGCACCAAACAGGAAAGGACATTTTTGCTTCTAACAATTTTTAAAGTAAATGTACAAAATAATGGGTATCTTTATACTATTTTTATAATTGTACATCTTATTTTGCCATGTTTCCCTCTCACCTTACTTTGTTCCCCTGGTTTTCTTCCTCCCCCAAATCGTAGCCCTGCTTCTGTTTTCACATAATACATATTTTTTTCTGGATGCTGGATAAGACAACTTGTCAATTAGCTTTCCCTTCCCATGTTCCTCGTTTCCCCTTCCTGTTTAAGATCCTTCTTTCCCTGTATAACCCCCTTTTGTTTTTTTTTTCTCTCTGTTTTGTCTGGGTTTTTATTTTTATTTTTAGTTTTGTTGGATTTTTAAAATTTCTTTTTCTAAAAAATATTTTTATTTATTCATTTTCCAGGGGGGAAGAGAGAGAAAGAGTAGACATCAGGGTCTTGTGCCATTGTAAATGAACTGGAGACATATGCACCACTCTGTGCATCTGGATTTATGGGGATACTGGGTAATCAAACCCAAGCCGTCAGGCTTTGCAAGCTAGTGCCCTTAACCATTGAGCAACCTTCCCAGCCCTCTAATTAAATCTCGATTCTACAGAGGAGAGAAAACATAATATTTGTCTTCTTGAATCTGGCTTACTTCACTTAACATGATGATCCTCAGTTTGTATCTATTTTGCTGCAAATGACATAATTAGAAAGGAGCATGGCTAGCTATCTGGAAAGGTCCTCTTCCTGTTAGATTAATAAAATATAACCACCTGAGCTCCACATTACAGTGGTTCACCCTTACCACACAGCTATTTCAGAAACTGAAGAATGCCACAGAAACCAGGCTTCTGATGTGTGGTTTTAACCCTAATTCATGTGAGATTAAGGCAGCTGCAGAGGTCAGGATGCATCACTCTTCTTGCAGAAGCAGAACTCCTGATACAGTGCAGAGCAGAGGCAAAGCCATCCAAAGAAACCTGCCTGCTTTGATGTCTGCCTTTGGACATGAGCGATTTGTGCACTTGTTTGGAAAGCATTAGGTAAAAATTACCCATTTGGACTTCCATGGAGAGCTGCAGAATCAGTTTTAGGCTGCAAAGAAATAGACATATTTTGTCTTCTGAAATGAATTCCTGTTTTCCATTCTTCAAGATTTAACATTTGTTTTGCTAATTTTCCTGTGTCTCTATTGATGTATTTACTGTTCAGTTGCTAATGTAGTTTTTGGTCTTTAAAGCTTTTAACCTTTCATCTCCAGTAATTGAAGTGATTTTAAGAACTCTCACTTTTCCCATGTCCAAAACTTGATCTTCAATCAGATTTTCTTTCAAGTAGTCCAGGCACTCTGTTACCTGTGGTGTACAAAGAATCAAGAATCTGCTCTTTGTTATGAATATGTAATTATGCAAAATATTTGCCTTCACTGTGTTTTCCATAAATGTATTTTGCTCAGAATCACCTCTTTAATGCCCTCTCTTGTCCCTTCTCCTCTCCTGCCGGCTCTCATCCTTTTCCCAAATAACCTCCCCAGGAGCCTCTCTGAACTGTCCAAGGTCTCTTTAGAAGTGCTAGCTGGTATTATCTTCCTTTTCTTCTTCAGTGAGTGTTTTCTCTTCCTTCCTTCCTTCCTCCCTTCCTTTTTTCCACTTGGCCTTCCTTCTTTCTTGCCTGCATTCTCTTTTATGTTCTCCTTTGTCTTCCCTCTCTCTACCACCTCTCTCTCTCTCTCTGTTTCCTGTCACCCCTCCTCGTTTTATTTCTTTATTTTATTTATTTCTCATTTTAGAATGTTACAGAGAAAAGTGGACATTGGACATGTAAATTGAATATTTTAAGAAAACAAAGGTGGGTTTCAAGGAGTCTTTAGGGTTTTTCTTTCACTCTTTCTTTTGTTGGCCTTTTACGTTTCCACAAATTCCATAGTTCACATCGAATTTTGAAAGGCATGAGGTTTGTAATATTTTCATCCAATTATTCATACTTCTGACTCACCAAGGTAATCTTTGCTACGAATTGTGGTGGAAATTTTAGATATGAAGTTATTTCCTTCCACAGCAAACAGCTTAATTGAAAGGCTTGGTTATCCTCTTGGCCTTCAAAAATTCTTAGTGTACCAAGATTGAGTCCAATTGAAATTCCTTTGGGTGATAAATTCATTAAGGGTATCATAATGTAATCTTATTTCCAATGATATAGACATTGTGGAAGCACTTTTTCATTATGTCTGTCCTTTAAAAATTAGTGTCCCCAATTTTTAAAAAAATGTATTTACTCAAATATAGCATCCTTGGCCATTTATTTGGGGCATTAATGATATCAATCTTTTTATAAAGGGATTTTGAGATAGAGCCTGGCACATTCCATTCACGCACTGCAGTGATTAATTCCTATTGCTGCTCAGTCACTTGTTACTTTATTTTTAGGGGCAAATTTATAGCAAGTCCTGGATCACATGTACAATGGTATGTGAAGTATCTGCAGCTGCTTACATAGCAGAAGTTCCAAGCCGCATTCCTGCTGTGAATCAGAGGTTTGTGAGGACAGCACCACAAGTATCAAGGAAAAGACTTAGTGTCGTGGAAGTGTGTGCAGACACATCCATGCACAAAGCTCCGAAGGTCTCATAGCATGCGAAGGTAGGAGTGTGCTTTAAGTGTCTTCTGCGGAACATACCACTGTCAGAGAACGCTATTTACATTCACCAAGTATATTCTCGAAGCCCCTTTGATATTCCTAATACATATCCAACATGTACACGTGCATATATGTACCTCAAAACGTTGCAGAGACATAGGTAGTTATGTGTATGTGTGTATGTCATGTGGATAACCTAATAGATTATTCTGTTTTATAACTTTATAGTACATTGTTCTCGATCTTATCCCATCATGGAACCATTTAGGTATAATTGGTGTTGAAGACAACACAGCAAGGTGTAATCTGCACTGCTGCTGATAAATGGTCTTAATTTATCAAGGTCATCTTAGGGGAATTTTCAAGATATGCTTTACATCCCTGCCCTACGCATTCCATGCACACAGAAAGCACACGGGTAACCCATATTGGCATAAAACTTAATCACTGAGACCCTCGAGTCTTGCTCTGCTATTTGCTAATGGAGTGACCTTGAGCAAGTACCTTTATCTTTTTAAGCCTCAGTTTTCTCTTTCCGTTAATTAGCAGGGCTTCTGTGTGGATGAAATGAGATAATGCACACAAAAATGTTTAGGACAGTTCAGGGCTGGCTCTTGATAAGCTATTAGTACACAGAAGCTATTTTTGCTGTCCTGAGGAAGGAGGGCAGAAGGCCCATGCTTAGGTAGCACTCCAGCATGGCTTGAGTGGAGAAGATGGGGTCCGTAGGAACAGGTGCACTGTGGAAATAAACATGCGTCTGCTCAAGTAGTATCCAGCAGAACACTTAAAATTCCTCAGTGAAGATACGGTCTTTGAGGATGAAGATCTCTTAAGCAAAGATGGACTCCATCTCAAAAAAAAAATGATAATAGCCTCAGATGAAGACTGGCTAAAATATACCAGAGAATTCTTATGTACCAGGACTGCTTCAATGCACCTCCATTCTGAAGTTATGGAGGGCACTTTATGCCTCTAAGCAATTATTATATGGCTCAAAATTTAAAACACTTTAAGATTACTATAAATTATGTTTATAAGTTCACCATAATAAGTATAGTATTAATCAACTATTTTATAAAGTCTGGGAGGATAGGAAAATTTGTTGGTTTGTTCATAAATTATTTCCCAGGGTCTATAGAACATTGTATTGACAATTGTCAATTTTTGCTGAATAAGATGATGACGTATGAACTTAGGGAAATATGCAGTGCATAGACATTGTTGTACCTCTGAGGAGAGCAATATAAATGTGGAAAATTTTCAGAAATAAGGAATGACATAAAATGTAAACGTGTACCATTCTCCTTTATAAGAGAGGATTTACCATTGGGTTAATACTGCCCTGCATTCAGGTTATGAGAAATTACCAGAGTAAGATTATTTTATCACAAGTCAGGCAAGAAAGAAGATGATGCCATTAAGTCAGTGGGCATATTTTTATTTTTCTAGTTAAGTCTGCAATTCAATTGAGTTTGACTCTTGTTGGTACAAAAGGTATTTGGAGCACCTGTCCAAGGCAGTAATTCTCAGTGAGGGAGATTTTGCTCCCCTCCCCTCCAACATTTGAAAATATTTGGAGATATTTTTGGTTGGAACCACTGGGAGGCGTGATTTGGGGGTCCAGGGAATATAGTCCAAGGAGATTGCTAAATGTCTTCCAATGCACCAGGCAGGCTCTACAGCAGGGAACTACCCAGGTCAAAATGTCAATGGTGCCCCTGGCTGTGAAACACTCGGCTGGAGGATTTACCTGACTGGGGTCTCTAGCCTCCTATGTAGAAAGAACCCTTAAAAGCCATTTGCCCATTATTGTGACAAAGAGGCAAGCCAAAAACTGATTTGCTATTCCAAAGTGGGAATGTATCATGAGATGGTCTAACTGATGGAGCTTTTGGAAGGTAGAGCCTTGCTAGAGGAGGGTGTGACACTGGGGGTGACAACATAGTACCATAGACTGGAAGACTTAAAGAACACAAATCTGTTTCCCGTGTTTCTGGAGAGTGAGAAACCAAGATCAGCATCTTTAAAGATGTAGTGTCTAGTGAGGTCTCATTCTTGGCTCACACATACACATTTTGACTGACTATAGCCGAAGATACATTATCTTTTTAGTTTTTCTACAAATGATAATGTATAAAAATATCTTATGGGAAGAGTGGATTAAAAATTATGAAACCAGCTAGGTATGGTGACGCATGTCTTTAATCCTAGCAGTCAGAAAGCTGAGGTAGGAGAATTTCTAAGCATTCAAGGCCAACCTAGGCTACAGAGTGAGTTTCTGATCAGCCTGGTAGGACCCTACCTTGGAAAAAAATTATGAGGTTCAATCGTGTAGTAAAAGAAGATTTTAGATGTATTAAGCAATTAGTAAAAATATTATATGTTTTTTAAATGTTATGATCTTGGTGATATTTGTCAGATTAAATGAACTTCTCAGTCACAAAATTAACCACCTGTGTAACTAATTTTATATTTTAAATTTGTTTTTTAAGAGTGTCCAAAATACATAAACTTTAGAGCTCATAAAATCACTCTGGGCTATTGTTTTTCTTCAAAGGAATTGTAAGGAAATCATATGTATGCAGCCATCACACACAGTCTTCCTCAGTGCCCATGAGGTTTGGCTCCAGTTTCCATCCCTCCCCCTCACACATGCAGACACCAAGATCCAGAGATGCCTAAACCCCTCACCTAAGTGGCATAGTGTTTGCATAAAACCTGTGCACATACTTCTGAGTATTTTCACTTAGCACAATGTAAATGCTATGAAAATAGCTGTCCTCTTGCATTGTGTAGGAAGCATGATAAGAAAACAGAGTCTGCCCATACTTAGTACAGATGCAATTTTGAAAAAAAATATTTTGAATCTACAGTGGGTTGGATCTATGGATATGAAACTGACTTGTAGGTACAGAGAGCAGACTGTTTCTACAGCTTTTCTTCCACACCAAGTTCACTCAGAACTGGTTCTCATCAACTTTTGAACTTTTTTTTCCTTCCTAGTGTTGCTGTTGTTGAGACAGGCAATCTTTCTGTAGCCCAAGGTGATCTTAAACTCCCAGCCCTCCTACCTTAGCCTTCCCAGTGCTAGGATTATAGTCACACACCAACACACTCAGTAAAGACAGCCCATAGAAGCTTCCAGATAGGCCTTCATACAGTCATAACTTGCTCTCTCAAGTCTAAAACTTCCTGTGAGCCCAGTCCACTGAAGCTTTGTAGCTCGCTGCTGTGTATACACTGCACATCCATGCAGCCAGAGAAAGAGGCAGACTAGGAGAGAGTGATCCCTGGAAGCCTGTGCATTACCACAGCCTGATTTTGTAGCAAGGCCTTGTGATTGCCTTCCCTTCTAGATCACGAAGTCCTGGGTGGACATGAGGTTTGTCCTTCATGGTCTTCAGCACCTGCCCAGGACTTGTCCAGAGTGCTGTTTAGCAGAGTTTAGCAGATAGCATCCACTTCATGCATTTTTTCGTATGTGTGAGAGCACAGATGCATTCATATTTCAAAGCAATCCATTTTTGCTAGCTGGTGTCCTGATGCTGCATTGCTGCCATTGAAGACATTGTCGCATTTTGCGGTTCAGCCTGTTACAGATACAACTCACCTGGCTGGCATCTGCTCAAACAGAAAAGAAGCACAGAGCCTCCTGCTGGCTGGCTATCTGGGCAACTGATCCTCAGTCCCCAACAGGACCTACTCAAAGCAGCTCTGTCCTCCCACCCATGTGTATCTACCATTAACTGTCACCCTGAGAATGTTGGGGAAAGACTGAGAAGGAATCACGAAAGAGGCTTCTTAAATAAGGGTTGTTAAGGACTCTTGCCTACGCAAATGCTACAGGTAAAGGTAGAATCGTCACCACTCAGTATTTTTGTAGAACTTAACTGTCTGGATCTACATAGAGGTAATATCTATACCATGTGCATGGCAGAAACATTCAAACAGCTACAGTCTCTCTCTCTCTCTCTCTCTCTCTCTCTCTCTCTCTCTCTCTCTCTCTGTCTCTCTGTTGCTGCAGGCCAAATTGTTACTAATAGCTGTAACACAAAAGAACAATTAGTACATTTACACTTTCTCATATTTACCCTTTGATTCCAAAGGCTGCTTATTTGTTTTGCTAAAAGAAACAGGTCTTGATTGCAGGTTATTGATGGGCATTCCCAGATGTCTAGATTTTACAAGTGTGTTTGAACTTCACAAGACTTGAGTGTGAGGAAATCCAAGACAGCCAACACTCTCAGACTCTTAACGCTTCCCATAAGGCCTGAGGCTTTAGTAAGACTAACCAACAACAGTTATCAATTAGAAGTCAAGGGTAAGTGGAAAGTGAGTTCATTAATTAGTTAACTGTGCCACTCAACACAGACATTAGCTTTTCAAACATACTTCTAAACAGATGTATTGTTTTAAATGTTTGGAAATCATCAAACAAGAATCTGTGTGAAGACTCAAAACACAAACCTAATGTTTCCTTTCTAAAAGAGCCAGTTCTTTCTGCCAGGAAAAAAAATTCTTTTGAGTAACACATTTATTCCTAAGATTAATCCGCCAAAAATCTCATTGAGTATCTGAAACACACAGCCATGTGCATTTATTACCCAGGATCAATGACTCTGATAAAAAAAATTGCAATAACCAGAGAGAAGATATTTCACTCTCTTTGAAGTTTATTGTCGCTCTGCTTGACTCTTTCAATTTGACATTTTAATGACATGAAGACTATAGATTGTGGAGGGTTGAACGAAACAGCAAATGTTTTCTCAACTAATCCCTTGAGAATTAAGCCATTTAATTTTAGTGTACAGAAAAAGTGATAAATTACAGGGATTATACCTCAAAGAAGGAAGTGTTGTGCAGACGGGTTACAAAATGACTGTAAAGACCAAACCTGAATGAGATATGAAGGAATCTTGAATATTGCCTGTCTTCTTCCCAGTTCTGGGGGTTGAATCTAAGGCCTCATATATACCTGGCAAGTGTTTTATCACTGAACTGTATCCTCAGCACTTTTTGTGTTTTTATTTTAAAAATAGGAACAACATACATAGGGGGTGGAACCGGGTTGACTCCTGGGCTATCCATAACCCCCTCCCCCATGGACTGATCCAGTTTGCCCACAGAGGAGGATATCCAGCTAATGGGGAACAGGGAGGAGGGAAATTGGGGAAGTGGGAATTCCAACACATTATTTGCTCATTCAGTATATCTAATTATGGATAATAAAGATATAATTAAAAAATAGGATCTAAGCAAGTTACCCAGACTAGTCTAAACTCTCTCTGTAGACTAGGCAGGCTTTGAACTGGTGACGCCCCTGCCTCAAGCCTCCCCAGAAGCTAGGTTTGCAAGCTTACAGGTTTTGTTCTTGGTAGGTTAAGAGAGCCACCTACACCTGAGTGCCCATTTCAAACCTTCAGCTAAGGTGGTGAACCAACTCACATTAAAGCAGACTGAAATCTGATTTTAAAAAAATCAAATTATTTCAATGATTTGGTCAAAGGTTACCAGGTAGATATCGTGAATCCTTATGTTAAATATTATTCATCTCATGACAGGAAACAACTTTAATCTCACTTTATTATGTAGAAACATTTGCAGCCAAGGACCAAAGGTAGAAAAACCCCAAGGCCAAAAGCACTTCCACTGAACAGGTATGGTAAACTATTTCTTTAATAGACTTGGCAGGTAAATATAACAGAGTTCAAATATCCACTCACAATCAACTCACTTCAGGCAACTCTCAGGATTAACAGGGATATCAAAATCCATGAATACCGTGTTGAAATCTTCAACATAAAATGTACAACATGAATTCATGCCTTTAGTAAATCCACTCCAAATCGTAGGGTTAATTGTTATAAAATTCATCCACCCAATTTCTGCCATGCTCGGCACTGAGTCTAGATGATCTTCCAAGTATGTGGCAAATGTCATGTCCCAAATACACAGTTCTCTTCCATATGTGTAAGCTTTGCTGCTATTGGGCCACACCAGCCTAGAACTAGATTTTCTGCTTCTTTAAAAGGTTATTCTTAGCCAGGCGTAGTGGCGTACAGCTGTAGTCTCAGCACGTGGATTGCCTAAAGTTCAAGACCAGCCTGATCTACATAGTGAGTCTTAGGCCCATCAGGGCTACATGGTAAGAACCAGTCTCCAAAAACAATAAAAGGTCATTCTTATGGAATGCAGAACACAATTCAATTAAAGCCGATAACCTGAATAATCGGAGTCATTTTGAACTTTAAGAACATTAAATCTCTGGTTTTTAAAAATGCTGAGAAGGCCAACGGTAGGTTTGACAGTCACTGAAGGTGACATTAAACTACTAGCTCTCCTGCTTTATCTTCCTTATAGTCTGATAAATTTTTGAATTCGTTAAGCTACTTTATTCTTTTAATTCACCCACAATTAAGTTGTAAAATGATTGCCACCATCATTAAACATCCATATAATGCTTTGTACATTGGAAGTGCTTTGCAATCCTGTTTCACAAAGTACATTGTTCTGTATATTGAGTTTTATCATGTCCTATGTCGGTTTAAGAGATATGTTCTACATGATCAGATTAAGAGGTGGTGTATTAATTTTAGGGGCAAAGTTTGCTCTTTATGCAATATGTCAATCCATTATTTGTTGGTGTCCTTTTGACTTCTGCGCAGTCTACATGTGCTGGCTTTAGTCTGTCAGGAGCAGAAGGATTTTGGAGTAGAGAAGGAGTGATGTCTTTTCAAGGTGTGTTCACTGGAGCACTCTGTACAAGACCCGAGCTCTGTCCCCACTTGAACTCAAGCACAGTGTGAACCACCCTACCTCTTCAGCTCTCAGCAAAGCATGAAAGAAAAGCGGATGGTCTTAGTGTGCAAGGCAAGTAACCTTAGGACCTGCTCTGACATTTTTAAGCAGCATATTGTATATAGTCATATGCCCATAATCATGATAAGATCAGGGGCTGGAGACATGGCTCAGTGGTTAAGACACTTGCTTGCAAAGCCTGACGACCCACATTCAATTCCCTAGTACCCACATAAAGCCAGATGCACAAAATGATTCATGTATCTGAAGTTTGTTTGTAGCAGCAAGAGACCCTGTAATGCCCATTCAGTCTCTCTTTCTCTCACTGTCTCTTTCTGCTTGAAAATATATAAATAAAATTTTTAAAAGAAACAATGATGAGAGCTGGAGAGATGGCTTAGCGATTAAGGTGTCTGCCTGCAAAGCAGAAGGATCTGAGTTTGATTCCCCAGTACCCACATATGCACAAGGTGGTTCATGTGTTTGGAGTTCATTTGCAGTGGCTGGAGGCCCTGTCACACCCATCCTCTCACTCACTCTCTCTCTCTCTCTCTCTCTCTCTCTCTCTCTCTCTCTCTCTCTCTCTCTCTGCCTGCCTGTTTCTCTTTCACTCTCTCTCAAATAAATAAATAAAATATTTAAAAATAATAATGATGATGATAATGATGAGATCAGTGACAGATTGCATAAACAATGGTGTCCCGTAAAATCATATCACCTGGTGACATTGTCACCATCTAAGTTTGGGAGGGGACACTCCATGATCTTCACATAGCGATAAAATCACAAATGCATTCGGTATGCAAAAATGTCAGAACCTGTTTTGACCCACAGGTCCATCCATCCCACGAATTCTTTCATCAGACAAAAAGAGGCAGATCAATGAATTCATTCACATATCATTCAGACTGGAGGAATTTCTTGGCCATTGCTGCCACATGAGTCTCTAAATTTTCTTCTGCTCAGGACTGACATCAATTCTCTATCAGGCAGAGCCGTGGGGATGCACACAAGCCTGGTGACCCGCGCTTAAGTCCTTAGAACAGAAGTGTCTCCAGAGAGAAGGAAGCCTGAGCCAGGAGAACCCCAGGCTTGCAGGCCAGCTGCTCCAGCAAACACAGCTGCAAACAGCAAGAGGGAACCTGCCTCAGAATAAAGTGGAGGGCAAAAACAGATCGTGCACTTTGTCCTCTGACCTCCCATGCATGCCTGCCTCCACAGGCCAACACCTCTACACATACACACAATAAAACAGCATGGCTGCCCTGCTCCACACCTCACCAAGACAGAGGACAATGTAGCTCCTGCAGAGTCGGCTCCACCCTGAAACTGCAGCATCCAATGCAGGAGCAGCCACAGTTTAGTCCATGGGTTTTATTGGGTGAATTAATTGTATTCATCCTTTTGGGACACAGTGATTGGTCCAGTGAGGTCAGTGCCCTCCATTTCTTCCTCTCTCTTGCAAGATTTCAGATTCAAGGATCACCCTATAGGAGCCTCTAGTGTCCGTGTTAACAGTCTGGGAAGGAAGCCAAAGCCAGATCCAACCATAGTGCAGGGAGAGAGGGAGAGGGAGGGCTTGATCAGTCATTTGGCAGCTAGAAGATCCCTTTCTGCTGTTTCTAATCTGAGTTTCCGTTCAGACACATGACAAACTTGGTTCTTGAAAGGATTCTATCCAAATACTAACAGTGCTAACTATGACTTTTGTGTGCTTTCTCTGTTATATGTATTTTCTTTTTTTAAATAATAACTACTTTACTTATTTGATATAATATATGGAAAGAGAGAGAGAGAGATTGTTGACGTCAATGATTCCATTGTCCTCTTTCTGCATGCTGGCCCTGTGCTTGGTCTACCACAGAACATCTCACAGTTCACTCCAGAAGTTTGTACACTTACCTGCCTTATTTCTAGACAAAAGGTTCCCAGGGTGATGGCCAGGTCTTGCTCAATTCTGCAATCATTAAATACATCACTACACCTGACACAGTAGTTATCAGCCATTATGGTTATTGACACAGTAGTTGAAAGGGATCCAGATATTTTTATTCTCATTAGAGCAACAAGGAACTCACAAAGAAGGGTAGATGCACCTTTCAAGATGAAAGCGCATCATTACCAAGTTAACATTTCTAGCGCTTAAAAGAAGCAGAAAATGTAGTGAGAAAAATTGCCCCCATCCCTCCCAAGCTGTGTGGACCAGCACAAAAATACAATGGGAGCTGCATGTGTAGTTTGACATAACATGAATCAGCATAAGGAATCACTTGTGCTAAAACCAGCCCTGCACACATGATTTCAAATATTCCAGTAACCACATTAGGGAAAATAAAGGATTCTGGGAATGGTGGCATGTCCTGTGTCCCAGTACCTATGAGGCTGAAACAAGAGGATTGTCAGTTTGAGTTCACAGTGAATTCAGTCCAACCTCAACACCATGCCAAGTGCTTGCCCTTAAGAAAAAGAGAGCCAAGTATGGTGTCTCATGCCTTTCTTCCCAGTTCTCTGGAGGCTGAGGTAGGAGATTCCCCTTGAGTTCAAGGCCAGCCTGGGCTACAGAGTGAGTTCCAAGTCAGCCCAGGACTAGAGTGAGATGCTACCTCAAGAAAAAAAAGGGAGACAGAGAGAAACACATGAAATTAAGTTTAATAGTATATGATAATTAACCTTAATATACCCCAAATTCTATGATTTCACATGTAATTCATAAAATTTTGCCTTCCTTATCTATATACTAAGTATCCGAGGCTGAAGTGTATATTTTACACTCAGAGCACATCTCATTTCCATGAGAGACAATTCATATACTCAACACATGGAGAACACAGGGACCTCTACAATTAAGACCTCCAGAAAGTACTGTCTGTCCTACAGTGAACCAAAGAGACTGACCCTGGGTGGGTGGACCTTGGCTATCCAGATGTACACTTCCAACATCCGGTGGAGATGTGGCGCCACAAACCAAGCGGGAAGATGCAGGAGAGGAAGATGCAGCTTCCAGGGCGGGGGAATCGCCTAAGGCTGGCGCTCCAACATTGTAGTTCAGTGTTGAACCACCCTGTTCCTTCCTGAGAAGCCCAGTCTTAGCCAATCACCACCAGGCCTCTGTCATTTTCCGAGATGCTGCTAAGGAAAATGCTAAGAAACGTGTGCAAACTAGGAATTTCTGGAGTCTGAGTAGAATGAGATGTTTCTTCATCCCCAAACTGCTTGAACATTAGCCTAGCGGGGGTGAGGGGGGATGCTAAAATTCTCCCAAGGAAGTTCTTCTGATAGAAACATGATCTCACTATCAAATGGAGGAATGCACGCAAGTATTCAAGTCCTGGCCAAAAAACAAACAAAAATGAAAACCACTCTTTATTTTGACTGGATACCACAGGTTCAGGTTCATAGTAAGAAAGAGAAATGCCCCTCCTCTCACTTCTGACCTATGCATATATGCCTGCTAGCTGGAAAGAGCTACATCCAGAGGCAATCACAGAAGCCTTGGAAGACTTGATACTAAGGTTACAATCCCTATTTGAAAAATTTAAAAAATAACAGAATTCATGAAACACTGACATTCTAAATGACATGCAGTTTTGCCAGAGCAGATGAGGGAGGCCACCCAGCCTCTGATCTTCCTAAGTGCTCAGTCATGGCGGCTACAGAAATGGAGCCACTGTGGCCTCAGATAAGGGCTGCACATTGTTCCAGGAACCAATCCCCAGCCTAGCTGTCTTTCAGGAAGGGGCACGAAGCAGAACCCCTGCAGTTCGTGTCTCACTCTCATGACAGGTGGATGGTCCAGGCTGTGATGCTGACATTTCTCATCACAGAACCAGCTCTGAGCTCTGGACGGAGTCCTGGCAGCTCAGTTGCTCATTTCCTCTGGCCACACGCAAGACCATAGTTAAATCATTTCGAATGGACGAGAATGTGTTTTGCTTTTTAAAAACAGAACTCTAGAGGAGATAACATTCCCGTGGCGAATTATTCACTGATTCAACAACCCTTAAGAACCATAGCCTAACTCTGTGGGATTTTGATCCCCACTGTCCCTATCGTCAGCCCTCCATCTAGGAGCGCTGAGTTCCTATTAAGCCCGAGGTCCAGCTTGAAGGGCTGCACAGACAAGGGGCCCCCGCTGTAGTTCAGTGGGAAAAGTAAGCCTCTTCCACAACATAACCACAATACAAGGTGAGAGGCGCTGAGTGGAAGGAGAACTGCGCTGGGACTGCTCCCAGGAGGGAACTCTTTGTCCTCAGGAAAATGGAGAACAGCTGGCCTCCATCCCACTTGTTTGTCCTGGGTAATCTCCCTCTTCCTCACCTTCTGTTTGTTCTTCACATGAGCTCTGCAGGCTGTCAATATTTTGAGACATATGGAAGACACAGAATGAGGTAGGAACACATCCGATCTGATTGTCAAATGTTCACGGGCTCAGGGACTAAATGCCATAAATACAGTTTGGGGGATGCTCATGGCTGCTGAGCACCGACCACCTGTCCAATGCCCCTCTCACTTGTCCCATGATACTACTTTCTATCTCTTGACAAACTTGTGGCTCATCGTTAAGACTCAAAGCAGCGCTGGAGAGCTTGCGTGCAAGGCCCGATGCACCAGGTTTGATCCCCCAGTACCCATGTAAAGCCAGATGCACAAAGTGGTGAATGCCTCTAAAATTGTGTTTGCAGTTGCAGGAGGCCCTGGTTATACCTATTCTCTCTCTCTCTCTCTTTCAAAATAATAAAATAATAAAATATCTTTTTAAAAAGTGAGAACAGAGATATTACACTCAACATGGAGTTTGTGTTGTTGTTTGTTATGTTAAATGGCACCCCTTCTTCTCCGACTAGCTTTCATCTCTAACTTCATAATAATGGTGATTTGTCACGCTGGACACCAATGTCCTTCTGCTTGTCTCGTCTCTGTAGTCAGTGACAAATGTTTCCAGCCTTTTTTGTCTTCCTGCACAACTCTTAATGAAATTTCATTGGCTCACAAGCAATCAATCAGAGAAATTAAGGGGATTACTCAACTTCACAAAGTTCTCAGTGATGGAGTGGAGTTCAAATTCACTATCTGTGATGGTTAAGCTTATTGTCAACTTGCCTTGTTTAATAATCTACAGTAATCTTGGGCAGGTCTCTGAGCCTGCCTGCAGAAAGGATTGACAAAAGGAGGAGGTCCCTCCCACTTGGGGGAAGGGCAACTCTGGAGGAGGGATGTATTCACTTTCACTTATATTTCTTTGTATTCAATTTAATGGTAAATATATATATATAGTGTTTTAGGAGTTTTTATGTGATTACTTGAAATAAGATAAATTTAATATTAAAATATTTTCATTTACTAAGATGAGATAAGACATTTAAAAGAATGAAAATAGGACTGGGGAGATGGAGAGGCTTGGTGTGCAAGCATGACAGTGTGACTTTAGATCCCCAGGGCACACACACGTGAGCACAGAAGCCAGCGATGTCATGCTGGCCCTCCTCTGGAGAGATGGGAGGTGGGAGCTGGCAGTCAACAAAGACCCTGCCACCAACCCAGTGGAGGACAAGGACTGGCAAGCAAAGTTGTTCTCTGACCTCCAACTGTGTGCTGTGCCATATGTGCACCCACACTCACACACGTGAACACATACACTTTTGAACACACAAGAGATAACAAAAAGAGACTTAGAAAAGCAGTAAGAAGGATGAGTAGATGGCTTAGCAGGAAAGAGGGCAGCATGCAAGCATGAGGACCTGCAAGCAATCCACCACACCCACATAAAAAGCTGGGCATCAGACACCATAGGTTGTTACAGGAAATCCAGTGCCCAGGTTCCCTCCAGTGAGTTGTTGGTCATCAGAGGCCCATGAAGCCCCCAAAACAGTATAGGGTATTGCCAATGTTATTGGTCCCCCCCCCCAGAGCTAGAATATAAGATTCTAATCTCAATGGACAGATACTAATTTTAGATTTTAGATACTAAATATATGTTTTCCTATAAGATAACTAGAGATAAAGCTTAGAAATGCAAATCTTATACTTCAGAGCTCTTTAATAATAATAAAACTAATGATACCAGATAAAACACAATGATTTTAAGTGAAAAAGGAAAATATAAGAAACACTTCTAAATTTAGCTGGGCATGTTGGCACACACCTTTGGAGGAACTTGGGAGGCAGAGGTAGGAGGACTACCATGAGTTCAAGGCCACCCTGAGACTACATAGTGAATTCCAGGTCAGCCTGGGGCTACAGAGAGACCACCCCTTGAACCTCCCCCCCTCCAAAAAAAAGAAACACTTGTGAGTTTGCATAACAATATAAATTTATAAAGAAAAGAAAAAATAATCATAGATTTCTAAAATAACTATAAGTACTGAGATCTTCACCTAGGACAGAAGAAAAGATGAATTATTTATTAAATAGTAGATTAAAAGAATCAAAAAAAAACCATTGGAAGATTGTACCAGATAAAATACTAACTCCTTTATAACATTTCTGAGGAAATTGATGAGTCAAAAGGATAAAATGTCTGGTCAGTGAGAGATCAAAGTTGAGTATGTCACTACTAGTCAATACAGGAAAGAAAACATTAAGACAATAGATTTTGAAATCAGAATAAGCCTTCTAAAAACCTTGAGCCATGGTGGGATCAGGGAAATCAGAAGAAAGGAGAGACAAGAAGAATAAATTCTTCCAGGTGCTTCAAGTGAGATCACCAACCACCTCCAGATTCCAGAACATGGTCTGGAAGGGCTGCAGGGAGGAAATTACTCCACCTCCACAACCTAAAGCATTCAGGGATCGTCCCTTCCCTTGGTGTATGATGGACCAAATTCTCACTCTAGGCAGAGGCTTGCCAGGCTTTCTGTGGGGATTCCATCCAACATGTTAACCCAGAAGGCAGCAGAGGAAAGCTCTCTTCGTTTCTTGAATGACACGCAGTGGCTTCCGTGGTGTGCCCATCGGTGTCTAAACTTGTTCCTAGCACAGCTGAGCCCTGTTCCTTTGCTGTCAAATTGTCCGCTGACCATCTGTGTTGGACCTGTGCTGTCTCCAAGCCCGCTGTATCCAGATCAGCATGGAGCTTTCTCTGGAAATACTAGCAGAGAATTTGTTCAATGTTCAGGAGATTTTAGATAGTTACTCTCTTCTACTTGACACCCGAAAACCTACAAGGTCATTTGTTGGCTCTGGGTCATGCTTAGAGACTTCACCTTCCTGAGCCTTGACCTCTGATCTATATAACAAGCATGTTAAGGAGTGGCCTCTCTCTGGCTTGTGTCCTCACCTGCCCCAGGACACATTCCTCATCTCCCTAGTGACAGTCAGAAGCTAGAAGGGGTGCACAGGGAGGCCTGAGTGAGAGCCCAGCATGGAAATCAGCCTGCCTTAAAGCAGGGTTCTAGCAAGTTCTGCATGTCAACTTCACAGCCTCCCTCCAACACACACACACATGCTTTGCTCGGCTCTTGGAACTACTGGCTTTTGTCAGTTCTTCTCTGAGTCCTGAGTCTTTCTATCTTTTCACTGGAAGCTCCACTAGAAGCCCAAAAGAAGCCAACCAAAGATTTATTGCAGGCTGGAGAGGTAGCTCTGTAATGAAATGCACTTACTTGTAAACCCTACCACTGTGTCTCAGGAACACAGTTCTCACAGTCTATTATGTACTTTTAAGGGCCCATGAACATCTCCAAAGGTACATGACGAAAGACCCTGAACATCTCACCCCTCACCTTCCCCAACCCCAACTCCAGCCTCCCAAGCTAGCCTCCTACTATTGTTACTTTCAGGACCATCTTGGCTTCCACCTGGGCTAGAGAGAAGAAAGCAAGGGTTCCCTTAAAGGCAATGCTGTGCCATTTTCCAGTGGTGAAACATCTATTATAGGCCCTTTGGAGCTTCAGCAGGGTTCTGGGGAGGTGGATGGCTCTATGGATAAAGTATGTGCCACATACGCATGAGTAACTGAGCTTGGAGCCTCAGAGCCTGTGTATCTTCCTGGACACTGTGGCAGGCATTTATAATGCCAACCACGCTCACAGGTAAGAAGGGAAGCTGAAATGGGAGAATCCCCCAGAAGCTGAGGGGTGAGGGAAAGCTAGCTAGCAAAAAGCAATGGTCCTGCCTCAAAGGAGGAGGAAGGAGAAGATCTACATCTGAAAATTGTCCTCTGATCTCCAAATGCCATGCACGTGTGCATCTATACTCATATACATAAGCACGTGCATACATATAATGCACACACAAAAGTTAGACACTATGGTTTATAGCTTTACAAGTTAGCTTTGTGAATCCATTTGGGATATCCAAGGCTTGAACATGACAGGACTAGACAAGATATGAGAAGTGATATCTTTTTTAAATTACCGGGACTAATACTGTATAACACAATGACGACACTCTATTGAGTTGCAATGAAACCATCCCCAGTGGGCATTAATTGATCCCAATGGTTGGCTAATAGCCTCTTACAATAGAAGACTGTGCAGAGCCAGTGTGAGATCTTTGGATTTGGAACTCCCCGTTCCGACTCCTTCTCTGCCCTGTGGACTAAAAGCTGGGAGAAGTGAGGCTCCATTACCCGTTACAAATTGACTTAGACTGATCCATGGTGATATTGTGCCATTTATCTTGGGCTCTGATATGCGCTCGGTGGCTTTGCTTTGTGAAGACGCCACAAGACAATTCAGGCAAGAATGTCAGCCTAGCAGATAGGTTTGTTTCTAGGACAGATAGATGCTCTCTAAATGTGATCATTTCCATTTCAAAGCCAGCCAGAGTCATTGCCTCACAGGAATGCTAAAGCCACATGTCATTTTTTCTTATGTCAGTCTGTTGTACAATCTCCTCCAGTCTAGTGAAATGTTATCTACAGCAGGAGAGAATTTGAAGGCTTGCTATGAAAGAAAAATGACTGAGTACTCCCAAGAGACACCTCCTCCAAGCTAATCAAACCCCATTCTGTCCTTAATTACTCCAATTGTACCTTTGGACTAATGAACTACAGGAGGGGTTTGTTTTGGTTTTGCCAATTTGTATTAAGATTTTGATATATGGCTTTCTGTTGCTTTTAATAAAATCACACAACTCCATTTGAGAAATATGTGCCACGACAAAGTAAGTGATTCATCATGTTATTGTTTTCTAAAAACTTGAGGTTTACTCCAGAATCCCCACTGTTTGTTCCCTTGGAATAAATTAGTACAATCAGACCATAACTCCAGATTACAAAAGAAATCAGTCCAAAAGGTAGAGCAGTTATCACTGTTACTTTTTAACAATCCTGTTTTTTTTTTCTCATTGAAATGCATATTCCCATGAGCTCACATGGTAAGAACATCGTCCTCCCTCAGTATTTGGTTTCTGCTGAAACCTCCCATCTCCTCAGTTAATGCGTGTGTCCAACCTCACACCCATCTCCAATGTCCCCTTGATGGCGTGATCTGGCTATGATAATTTGTCATTGTCAAGTCATTCTGGCTTTTGACTTTGGTCTTCTTTTTTCCCTACAAGTGTTAAAAATGTAAGACCTCAGTTTATAAAGCACAAGATGACAGAATCCCATTTACACTGCATGGGAAGTGCCAGAAGGTAAGTTTATTTAAAGTATCCCAACCTTCTCTCCAGAGGAGTTGCATGAGTTCCAGGGTGGTCTGAAGCATTGATTCAAAAAAATAAATGCCACTACAGCAAATTACAATTCCTAGGGCCAAACATCCAGATGTGTCAATAATCTGTGTAAATTAGAAACAGATGTAAGCCCTTGTTGAAAAATAAATATCATAGAAGGATTTCCTTTTTGCCTCCTTACGCTTCCACACACTTGAATTTATTCCTTCCATATTTCTTGAGTTGGTTCCACTTGAGAAACAGAAAGGATTTGTTTTGCACACTGGAGTGGGGCTGTGGGTAAAGCACTCCAGGAAAAGAAAAAGGCTCTCCCTCCCCACATTGTCTTCTGTGCCTAGTGGAGCAGTTATCTGGTGAGGCACGAGCCAACAGATCATCTGGGATGTGCTCAAGAGCATGGTGACCGCTTCAAGTAATTGCTGTCAGGAACCAACATTGGTTATCTCGGTGATGAAAAACATGCATTTCAAACAGGACAGGAATACATCACTCACAATTCCTCTTCACTTTAGTTTGAAATCATTAGTCAGGGTTTTGGAGTTACTGAAGCCTATTTTATTTTTCAAAAAATATTCATTTACTTGTGCAGAGGGGGGGGGGTACACCAGGGCCTCCAGGCACTGAAAAAGAACTCCAGGTACATGTTCCACTTTGTGCATCTGGCTTTAGGTGGGTGGTACTGGGGAATCAAACCTGGGTCATTAGACTTTGCAGGCAAGCGCCTGTACTGCTTAGACATCTCTCCAGCCACAGAAGGCTCTTCTTAGGAGTGAGCTCTCTTCTGATGCTTGTTTCATGGGAGTGAGGAACCCCTGTGTATCACCAGGAGTTTACTCAGAAGATTTTGGTGATCACTAGGCAGAGGGCTGTAAGGTGCACCAGGAGATTGCATTCCCTTCTAGAACAAAGTGAAGTTGTTTATGACACCATTGACATCCAACCGAAAAGCTGCAAGAACATCAGAGTCAGAATGTTCTGGAAGCCCTAGGGTCACTTGTCAGCAAAATAAAAGGGCAGATGTGGTTGGACTGCTGCTCACCGGGTCACAGTGGAGAGTGTCTATGCTTGGTTTAGCTCCACTGAGCATGAAACAAGGCTTATTATGGGATCCAGGGAGGCAGATGTGACTACCTAAGTGCTTCTGAAAAACAGCTGGAAAGAAATGGGGCCAGCTTCCTCTTCACCTCTCACTCTCAAACCCCATCCAAAGCACTGACCATAGTAGCCTTCCTGTCAGAAGCACAGCCGTGATAAGATCAGCCAGGATCCCTACTCAGCTTCGAAGCAATCTACACATTTCTCCCATCATGGGCCCCGATAACCCAGACACGCCTATGTGAAGGGCAATGTTATGTGGTTTACAGAGCTAACCTATGGTAACAAAAATTTTGCATTTGATAATCTTCAGCCCTCATTAAAACAATAAACTACACACCTTCCCTCCTTTTCACTCCATTATGACCCAGCCTACTAGATCTTACCCAATAACCCTTCTCTTACTGTCTTATTAGCAGAACTGGAGGAGGGAAGCAAGTGCCCAATTTAGAAGACTCCACTTCTCCGTCCTTTTGAAGGCAGGCATGTTAGGAGGCAGAGCTCCAGGGAAAACCATTTAAGGGGAACTAACTTGTTCAGGAGATTCCCTTTGCTTATTCCCTCCTTCTTGTCGTCTGTGAGTTGTGGGTGCGTTTGGACTTGAGATAAACACAAAGCATCCTGTGAATAACACTGTTTCAATATCCATGTAATTGGCAATAGGATACGATGTCTCAAACACTAAGGGGTCTTTACCCCTAGCCCTGCCTTCCATCCATCCAAGCACTCACTGGAAAATCTATCACTCACTTTTTTGGGGGAAACTTATGTTTTTTCTGTGTGCAAAGGAAGAAATTATTCTCTTGGGTGCTTTTGTTATATGTCCTTATTTTGGGCTGTACTTATAGCCCACTTGCTTCTCAAATGAATTACAGAAGGTTCTTTGCCACCTAGCTAATCTGACTATTTGATATGGGTTATTGGTCTGACACGAGATGGTGGTAAAATAAAAAGCAGATCTGAGAAGATGGCTCAGTGTGTGCGAGCCCTTGTGGTAAGCATGAGGGCCTGAGAGGCACTGAGACCTCCCAAGTGATTCTTCGGGACCCACATAAACAGCAGGGCATGCCACCCGTATCTTAACCCAAGTCTTGTGAGGGGTGAAGACCAGGAAATCGCCATGGCTTTAGGAAACCACCACTCTGCATTCAGAGAGACACATCCCAAGGAAGTAGGTAGATGAGCCATAAAGGACATTGTCATGGTTTGATCCAGGTGTCCCCCACAAACAAATGAATGTGTTCTGATTGTTCGATCCCCAGCTGATGGCAGTTTGGGTTTTACAACCTCGATGGAGCTGTGTTGTTGGGGGCGGGCTTATGGGGATTATAAACCAGCTCTCCCTTGCCAGTGTTTGGCACACCTTCCTGCCGCTGTTTGCAGTGCTGTGGCAGAGGTGATGTCCAGCCCTCTGCTCATGCCATCGTTTTCCCTGCCAGAATGGAGTCTCCCCTCGAGTCCATAAGCCAAATAAACCCATTCCTCTACAAGCCGCTTTTGTTTGGGTTCTTTTTGCGCAGCAACTAGAAAGCTGACCACAACAGACATCCAGTGTTTTCTCCTCTGACCTTCATGTCAGTACACAGGTACACATATCTTCAAATGCATATGCACAAACCACACATACCATATACTAACAGTAAAAATATCAGGGTAGCAATAACACCAATAATAACTATAGAGATAGAAATACAATTCTTTCCAACCCAATTGTTTCCTTGTCTCATATAAACAAGCATTTTTGTTTAAAAAATACACAGTTGCTGAGAATGATTAAACTGGAGTAGAAATAAGTAACTCTTCAATTTAATAAAGTAATTACTGCCAGTTTCTCCCCAGACCCACCCCCAGCAAATGAAAAGAAATTAGGAATCATTAATTCTCCCAAGCAGAGGTTTCTTCTTTCAAAGCCCTTTCTCATTCCCTATGGCAGCGGTTTCTTACCCATTCTGTCTATTAGCACCCACTATCAACAAGTGGGCAAGAGGCAGTCACAACATGTGTGATTGTTTGGGTTAAGTGGCATCTGCCCACGAGGAAGGCACATAGACCCCGTGTGAAAGGCTGGCGACAGAAGCAGCTCTCTTTCCCATGAAATTCTGCTGATAGCTATTAAAGCAATTTGGACTTCTGTTTTTGCTCCTGATCTTAACTGAGAAAGACATAGAGACCAACCTCTGTTGTTATTCTCAATGTATCCTCCTGGCCTGACTATCTTAAATCAAACTGTGCACCAGGCTCCCATGTTCCTTGTTTTTCTCTGGCAACTCAGAACACCTGGTTTCTGGATTTCTCATGACACATTGCCTAAAAACAAAGGTGTTGCTATTAGATCAGAAGGTAAGTACATCCAAAAGTAGTGAGTTACTCTGCTGAGGGACATGGTCATGCCTACTAAGTAAAGGCAAGTGGGTAAATAGACACCTGCCCACAGGTAAGGAATTCAGTTAGTCCCAAGACTATAGATAGCATGAATTCAACATGCAAACCTACACCCTTCTTCTTGCACACTCGAATGGCAGTGTTCAAGAGATTGGCATCAGCTCTACCTCTCTCCCGTCATGCCACATATCTATGTCCAGGGAAGGCCGAAGATCATGGTTCAATAAACCACCTGTGCCAAAGCCTCCTCTGAAAGCCTCTAAGCTTTATTTTGCAGTTCTGATCTACAATTCTATTGGCATTGAATCCACAATTGAAAGTCTGCCACACGCCACTGGGATGAACCTCCAAACCAGGTACAGTTTATGGGAGGAAAGGATTTACTGAATCTACAGATCCAGGGAAAGTTTCATAATGGTGAAAGAGGCTGCCCCCCTTTCACAGGTCCAAGCAGAGAGAGAAGCCCATCACCAATACCACATACACACACACACACACACACACACACACACATACACACACACACACACCAACAAAACAGGCAGGGGGCAGAAAGGAGATTTCTTTCCCCTTTATATAGCTTTAGGATGAGGTCTTGCAACCCTATCCCAGACTTGTTGGCTTCCTGATTCTCTGGAATTTCCATCCTGCACTGCCCTCCCAGGAAGGGATATTCATTTCTAGTTTCCCTGAGCTTCTTTACATCTTGTCCTCTACTGAGAGGCTGCCTTTCTGTGAACATCCTCAGAGACCCCCCCCTAAGATAATTAAAAGGGTCAGGTTGACAAAAAAACCTAACCATCACACATCCCTAGTGTCTCTTTTTAAAAGAATGCCTGGGGGCTGGAGAGATGGCTCAGCAGTTAAGGCACTGGCCTCCAGTGCCTAAAGCCCTGGGTTCAATTCCCCAGTACCCACATAAGCCAGACCCACAAGATAGTGGCCCTGGTGCTCTCTCTCTCTACCTATCTATCTATCTATCTATCTATCTCTATATTTCTGCTTGAAAATGAATAAATAAAATATTTTTAAAAAGAATGCCTGGAACAGATATATTCTGGTGTTATAAGACATCTTCATGTATCAAAAAGGCATTTGGTTATAGCTATCAAATTTTATATCAGTTTTTTTAAAGAAGAATCTTTAAATATTTTTGCTTATTTGCAAGCAGAGAGAGAGGGTGAGAGAGTGAGAATGGGCACATGCCAGGGCCTACTGCCACTCACATTGCAGACACATGCACCACTTTGTGCATCTGGTTTACATGACTACTGGGGAATCAAACCCTGGCCAATAGGCTTTGCAAGCAAGTGTCTTTACAGCTGAGTCATCTCTCCAGCCCCCTAGATCCGTTTGAATTTAAATGACTTTATCATAAATGCATTGATGATATACCATAGACTCTGTCTTACATCTGTCATCTCATGGAGAATTGTCTCATTTTTATTAGTTACTTTTCTTGTTGCTGTGATCAAAGACCTGCAAGCAGTACTTAAGGGAACAAGGGCTTCTTCTGGCTTACAGTTTGAGGAAATACCATCTGTCATGGAGGAGAAGGCATGGAAGCAGATGGCTCCGTGGTGTGTGTTCCTTCTCACATCTTGACAGAATAGTAGACAGAACAGACAGGAAGTAGAGTAGGAGATAAAACCTTAATGACCCACTTCCTCTCCTTCCCCTGTGAAGGTTCTAAAACCTTCCAAAACTTCACTACTAGCTGGGGACCCAGTGTTTAAACATGTGCCTATGGGGGACATTTCATGGTCAAACTACCACATTGCTGTTGCTGGGTTTTGTCTTTGTTTCGTTTTGAGACAGGGTCTTGCTATGTGGCACTGGCTGGCCTAGAACTTGTGATATAAACCAGGCTGGCATCGAACTTGACACAGTTCTACTTCAGTCTCCTAAAAGGCTGAGATTGTAGACCTAAGGAACCACACTCAAATTCATAGAGAATTTTTCTGTTTCTGTCTCTCCAAGACCCATGTGTACCAACAACAGCTTGGTTAAAAAAAAAAAAAAGGTGGACCTAGTTTATTAGAGTTGACATCCACCTCTTCTACTAACTCTCTATGTCACTTGGAATAAATTACTCCATCTCTCTCCTTATATGTAAAGCAGATAGCACATTGTGTTACTTTAAAGCATATGTGGTGACAAATATCTGTCGCAGCACTGGGGAGGCTGAGACAGGATGAAGTAAGTTCACAACCAGCTCAGGGGCTATAGAGAAAGCTTCATCAGTAAAGTGTTTGCTATGCAAGCTTAAGAACTTGAGTTTGAATCCTCAACACCCACACTAAAGCACTGTAATCCCTGGAGCTTCCTGGCTAGCTAGTCTGGTTAAATCAATAAATCAGTGTCAGACCTTGTCTCCAAAAATGAAGAGCCATCAAAGACATCCAGCTTCTAATCTCCACATGCACACACATGCATGCTCACCCACACACATATGAACACACATACCCATACACATATGCATGTACACACAGAAAAAGACCAGCCTAAAACATACATACAGAAATTCTGTCTCAAGAAACAACGACAACATACATTTGAACATCTTTGACGTCAGGATGTGCCTTAGAGGTGATTAAATAAACTAGCAATAGCTGCTGGCTGAGTGAGGACTAAAACAGTTAAAACACAGGATTTCTAACAGTGTTTGGTACATGCTGAACTTTTTTCTGAATGTATTTTGGGCATGTGGTATGTGTGACGTAGGCACACTGTGGAAATGGGCATGACCCATGTGGAGCCAGAGGATGATGCCAGCTCTCCTCCTCTACCCCCTTTCCCCTTACTTCTCTGAGCTAGTCTGTTACTGAACTTGGAGTTTCTCATTGTTTTTATTAGACTGGCTGACCAGGGAGCCCTAGGTTTCAGATACACATATCCATGCCCAGCTTTCTCCGTGGGTCCTGGAGATAGAGCTCAGGTCCTCATCTTGTACAGTATGTGCCCTTACCCACTGAGCCATACCCCTCCCTGCCCTACGTGCTGAACTTCCAATAACTACTGGTCCATCGTATTTCATTAATGGACATAGTCTTTTCCACTTTTACTCACCTTGAACCCATTTTTCTTTCAAAAATACTTATTCCCCTATATTCTTTACCTCGTTTACCACATCATGCAAGTCAGAAACGTGGAATTCCCGACTGATTTCCTCTCTTTGGCCCCTTGCATCTGATCCCTGAACACAATCCTTTGGTTTTACAGTCTGGCCCTCAGCTTCCAGCTTCTTGCCATGTCCAATGACACTTTGGCCATCATCTCTGGTGAGAACATGGTGGCCTCCTGTCAAAACCCCATTCCCGCTTCAGAACTCTCTTCCTGCCATGGGAATAGGATCAAGCTTACTTCCAGTTTTTCAGTGACTTCCTCCTCCTCCAGGATAATGGGCCAAGAACCAGGCTTTTTGCCATAACAGCAGCCCCAGGTTCTGTGGTTAGTTTCCTGCCCTTGGCTGAAGTCCTCACCTTCTCCCACCATCCTTCCTCACCTGACTCTCCACCTGCATGTACCACCTGCCCCTCCAAGAGTCTGAGAACTAATGTCTCTGGACTATGCCCCCTGCCTGAGGCCGCTGTTCTCCTTTGATCCTCTTAGGTCTCTCTTTGGGGCTCCGCTGGAGTAACCTTCTTCTTGTCCCCTCTTCCTCTCAGATGCTAACAGAGGTGCTTTCTGTGGTCTCCATATCACCTCGTTCATATTGCTACTCTGTCTCTAACTCAATTCTATGTATTTTCCCTAATTACAACAATACTTTCAAATCGCACTTCTATATCCTTAACACTTTAGCCTTTTCCTGTCATATGGTTGATAATCCATTTGGAATTGTTAAATGGATGAAAGAAACCTAACAGTTCTTATGGTACTGCATGGCAATGTATTGAGAAAAGAAGTTGGGAGAATATTATAAGAAAAAAATCCAGTTAACTCTCCTCATTAACTGCAATGATCAGTTTCTTTTTCCTGAAACGTACCTTCCTCTTGCTTCCCTTTCCTAGAAAGTGCCGTCACCCTGGTAAAGACTCTGTGCCTGGTGCCCTCAGGCCAGGGCATTAATGCATCCTCTTCCCATAGTGTCACCAGTGTTCTGCATGGGCACCTGAGAAGTAGACATAGTTCTTATTTGTTCCACAAGACTTCTTCCTTTCGTGTGCTGCTCTGTTTTATGGATACAGCGACAAGCTATCAAAATGCTGTTAGGAAAAAATTACACATGTGATCATAACAAAACAATGGGGGATGTGGACAAGTGCTTCCTCTCATGTAGATTGCTTCCTAAATGCCCTCTGCCTCCTGTGAAAGGTGATTGATTGCATAAGCACTTTCTTCCCAGACGTTCAACACTATGCCAACCCCACCCCAACCCCCACACATGCTCACAAGTTTATTCCAAGTTAATATGACCAAAACAGTATGCCCAGAGACATATGTGTATGTTAATTACACTTGGAGATTCTTTTTTTGTATGGAGAAACTCAGAGGGCAAGAGTTCCCCACGAAGAAATTCAGTTAAAAGTTTGGTCTGAGGGGAAACCAACAACTCCACCAGACCATAGTCTTCTCGTCCAAAGATCGCTTTAGCACTTATTGGCTAAAGAACATTAGTGATATAAGAGAAAAAATTCAATTTATCAACACTTTCTTTGCATAGATGAAGAGACTGTATGTAATAGTAGAAAAATCATGGCAGGAGGTTATGTCCAGCCTGGAAAAGCAGCAGGTACATAATATACCATGGCAGATTTAGAAGGGGGGAAAGATTACAGAATAAACATACCTTGCACACTGAGTCTTATCAGGCCTTCGCCTGGTGAATATATATTTTTGATTGCATTTTGATTGCATGCAGGGAATAAAAATGCTTGCAGGCTGGTTGTTGGAAAAGAAAGATACATATTTCAATCCACTCGGTAACTCCCTATGATGTAGTAGTGTTCTCCTGTAGGTGCCATGATGACTCCGTAACCTGTATCTCATCTCCAGGTGCCACCCTGGGGAGATAATCAAATGAGAGCCTCCCTGGAGTATCATGCCGTAGGTCCCTCCACGGAACTGCTTTCTCAGCAAGGTGATGTTGTAACCAATCCCCCGGGCAATTCCAGCACTAACTATATCCACCCCTTGGAAAGAATCCAGGAGAGACCCAGCTCCTGCTGAATCCCATTCTTGGATCAAACAAAATTCCATTTATTTTTCAATGCAATTTTCAACAGAGGTAGCAGAAATTAAATCTTGCCCCCACTACCCCCCAATAGTTAATCAGATTTCTTACAACCATGATCTTTCTTCCTAGAACTTTACTAGGTCTCACTCAACTTTTCATTCCCCTTTGCATTCCTGGACACGTATGATTAGGACTCTTTCCACCTAGTAAAATGTAACAGCCATTCAACTTGTTTTGGACAGTAAATTATGAAGCAGGAATGATACGTATCATTTCTGAGCAGGATTAGAAAGTTCTTTGCTTTCTTCTCTTGCCCAGAGGTCATATACATACACAAATGCCAAGATGCCAGAGATCCAACATCCTGGGAAGCTGAACGACCACCTAACCCTAAGGTGGACTTGGTGTGACAAAGAAATGTTGTGTTGGTAAAATAGCATACTCTATGCAGAAGACACTTTGGACTTTGGAAAGTGGATTTTTTTCTTTTCTTTTTAGTTTCTATACAGCTCATCAGTAAAAAAAAAAAAATGCTAGAGCTTTCAAGGTTATCCAATTCCCAGAGAGAAACTTATAGCATGTTCCAGCCAGAAAAAAAAATATCATAATGATGTGTTTCCATTAAAATTAGGTTACTAGATTACAGCAAAATCCCTTGTTGTAGTTCATAATTTTCACTCTAATTAATGTTCTATATGTTGTGACAAGAAAATTGAGCCTTTGCCTAGTGTGATTGCAATTATGGAGCAAGTTTAAGGTTATAATTAATTTAAATTATAATACTACCTCAACATTATTGTTTTGGACTTTGAATCACAAAAATTAGAACTGTAAGCATTTTGTGCAAAAAGCACATTGAGCTCATTCCTTAGCAGATTGTTTAATAGCCATCATAATACTCCAAGAATATGGAAGAAATGTTTTAATGTATAAATATAAAAAGTGGTTATCGCAACCTTTTGTGTCCCTCCATTGTTCTAAATAAAATTAAGCCATTGGCCAGCCAGGCAAAATGTGCCCACTGTTTCAATACTGAAATGACAGTTATGGATGATAACCAACTGCTCTCTGATTAGAATTGAGGCCCACTTCAGAGGAAGGAATAAATGCCTGTTACCTCCATGGTAAGCCCCAAGGAGGAAGCTACTACTGTTGTTTGACTAAATGAATATGCTGTACCCATCAGGCTGCCCTTGGAATGCGTGTGTGTTTGCTCATAGATTAGTGCAGCTCTCACTTTTGGTCAGAGAAGCTTCTTTTTGTAGATGGAAGTAACTACTCGAAACTTGAAGAAGCAACAGTTAAATGATCAGCATTAAATGAGACATCTCTGTTACACCAATCAAGGCTCAGAGAGCATTTTGGGAGATGTGGAGGGAATAATGCAAGAGCCAGAGAACGGGGAGGAGTGCTTCAGAACATTGTATTCCAGACATGAGTGGCCATTGTGTTCATGACCTTATAGGGCTATCATTAGCTACACAATATTAGGTTCAAAATCATAAACACTTCACCATGGAGGATGGAGACAAAAAATGAGGAGAAAGAGAGAAAGAGAGAGAGAAGGAAGAAAGAAGAAAGAAAAGAAAGAAAGAAAAAAGAAAGAAAGAAAGGAAATAAGTCATTAAAATTGAAGAGGGGGCTGGAGAGATTGCTTAGTGGTTAAGGCATTTGCCTGCAAAGCAGAAGGACCTGAGTTCAATTCCCCAGTGCCCACATAAAGCCAGATGCCCTAAGTGGCTCATGTGTCTGGAGTTCATTTGCAGTGGCTGAAGGCCTAGGTGTGGCCATTTTCCTCTCTCTCTCTCTCTCTCTCTGAAATACATAAATAAAATATTTACAAAAAATTGAAGAGGGACTGGCTGAAGGGCAGAGTGGGCTCAATGGAAGGGCGTGGGGGCAGGAAGACGTGAGTGAATAAATAAATAAATGTGCACACTAAAATAGCACTCATATATAACATACCATATATACATATATGGTCAATAACAAAGTTAAAATTACCATAACATTTAAATTTTAGGTTTCTGGGTAAAAAATTTTTTCAGAAAATTCATTCTGCAAATTTGCCTGAAAATAAACAGATGAGGTGATTCCCTCCAAAGTTTACAAAAATATGATTTATGACAATTTATACAAAGACCATTTATCAAGCATGGTCTTTTACAATACAATAGTTTTTTCCAGTGTATGCATTGTGATTTTCTCCCCAAGTTTTGAGTTATAAAAATTCCATCAGAAAATTTTTAATGGTAACATAATGCAACTTAACTATCTTATTGTATCTTATCTAGTTCAATTATCTGGAACACATCTGAGAACCAAGAAAGCAATAACTGGAGAGAATTTAGAAAGAAAGAGAGAAAAATGTGTGTATATGAAAGAAAACATAGTATTCATATTGTGCTGTCCACTGACTTAGCGTATATCCAGTATGTCATCATCACAGATCCCCATACTGGAACACTGATACTGTCCCCACTTTACAGATGAGAACTCTGAAGTTCAAAGAGGGTAAAGAACTTGCCTAGGACGGTCCAGCTCATGGATCAAGGATTTGCATCTAGTCCAGAGCTGAACGCCTTAGCCATAATACCACATAGCATTTTGTAAAAGCTCAACAGGTTCATGAACACTCTGTATGCTTGCACTGAAGAAAATATCCAAGTTTCTATTAATGGCACTATCTGTCTAGAAGAGGTTAAACTTCTTCAGTGCGTTCCATGAAGAAAGACAGCAACACATGGCCTCTGTTTTATAAAGCTCAGAACATAAGCCCACTCTTCTCAAGTGGAACAACTCCTTTCTCGGTGCTCATGTCTAGATCATTCCTGCTCAAATAGAAAAGTCGTCACCATGGGATGGTTTGTTTGAATGAAAGAGAAAGCATTTTCTAAAGCTGGTACCCAGAGTTCCACCCACACTCACTGAGCTGGCACACGCTGCACTTTCAAGTAGCTTTGTGCTAGTGCGTGAACACATTTGTAGACAAACACCTGTTCCGGGTATTTAATTTTGATCTTTATCTCCCAAAACTATTTTTTTACAAAAGATTTCCTAGGGCCTCCAGTTCCAAAAGCAACAACAACTAATGGAATAGCTGGAGACAGTCCAGCTCTAGATCATTTTTTTCTAAGCAGGAAGAGAAGTCATCAACGTTGCTTTCTTTCAGTACATCTTCCCTTCTAATACTCCACATCAATAAATATGAAATGGTTAATTACATTTTTCTGGAGAAGACACCAGACCCCACAGGTTCAAAAGTCTGGAGAGATCATATGGTGTTTTTGCACAAAAGTTGATGTATACAGGATAATAACCTATTGTGGGATCATTAATGTGAACAGAGTTATTGGATAGGATTTTTAATTTCAGCACTGTTCTTCAATATCTGAATATTGTCAGCTACATAAAGAACCTCTAAAAAAAAGATATCTCTTTTCTCGGGGCTTCCTTTTCTATATACATCTTCAACTTTTCGTTCTCACAGTAACTTCTAAAAAATGTTCTCATTGAGCAATGGAAATTTTCAGTTATTTCATAACCTCATTAAAGAGCTCTTGAATAAACTATGGCAGAGAGTTCCTCAGACCAGGAATAACTGGTAAGATGTGAAAAACAGGTAAATAAATAGGGAATGAAAGACCACAGGAAGATGAGGCAAGAGGAGAAAAAAATAGACAGTAATGCTATCGGTCTCTTTGATGGTGAAAATGCCTATCAACTTTAAAAATTCCTTTTGTCCCAAAACTCCTACACAAGTCTCTGAGCTTTGTTGGTCTTTATTAAATATGCTTATAATAAAGGTATATTCGCTTCTTTTAGTTGCGTAAACCTGTGGGTTGTAACTCTGTTGCTGCTGGCAAGGGTTAAATAGTTAAGCTAGAGACTGAAAGAGAGCTGTAGTCTTGCACCCCAAAGTTTGCAATCTCTAAACACCAGACAGTCAGAAACAAATTCAAGCATAATGAACAGTTGCAAATAGGAAACAAAGAAAATCGAGACTGGATACAGTGGTGCATGCTTACAGACAGTCCCAGCTACTCAGGACGCTGAGGCTTGAGGATTAATCCACAAATTTGGAATCAGGCCTGGCAACATAGTGAGAACCCGTCTCAAAAGAACAGAGGTTTGGGGAGATGACTCAGCAGTTAAAGGCACTTGATTGCAAAGCCAGTCGGCCCAGGGTTCAATTCCCCCCAAACCCAGGTAAAGCCAGACCAGACACAAACAGAGAAGCCTGGTATTTGTCTGCAGCAGCAAGACACCCTGGCAGGCACGCACACCTACACCACACACACACACACACACACACACACACACACACACACACACACACACACACACACACCTATAATAATGTGTTTTTTAAAAAAACAGGGGGAATCTGTTCTTTTTTAAAAAAAAAATCTTTATTATGAATAGGTTTATACATTGTATGAGCAAATCTTGTGACTGTGTCCCCATTTCCCTCCTCTCTGTCCCCTACCCACTGGGGTACTTCCTCGGTGCACATTCTGGATCTGTCCATAGGTTATGGGGTTATGAACTGCACCAGAGGGAGCCAGTTTTCCATTGTTTTTTTTTTCTTCCCCCTTGTGTATTGTTGCTGAGGGGGACAATGTCTCTGAATATTCTCCCCCATCATGGCTCTTACATTCTTTCTGCCCCCTCTTCCACTCAGTTCCCTGAGACATACTGGGTGAGTTTTAAGTCTGCTTTATTGTTGAGATCTTAAGTATCTCTGGATCTTTGCCCTGGTTTGTGTTGGGTATAGTTGGTGTCTGTCTCCATTGACCTTTCATGGGTTATCAGACTTGCTGTGGTGATTGGTCTCCTGTTTGTTTCCTCACTTTCTCGTAGGTTTCAATTGGGCCAGGTGTGAAGGCTAGGTGTGGTTTGTGGGGGAACTGTTCTTAAATTAGCTTATGGGGAAAAGTTTAAATGTCTTCATGATTTAACAAGCATATCAAAGACAAACACCAAAAGAAAGATTAGAAATTCTGCTGACCATCAGTCAATTATTACCCACAAATGATTTGTATTTTAGCAGTGCTTAAGAATCAAGGCTAGGGAGATGACTCAGTAGTTAAAGTAGTTAAAATTTGCTTGCAAAGCCTATTGGCCAGAGTTCAGTTCCCCAGCATCCATGTAAAGTCAGATGCCCAAAGTGGAGCATGCATCTGAAGTTCATTTGCAGTGGTAAGAGGTTCTGGCATAAGAAGAAACTATGGCATGAATGGGATTGGGACCCCATCTTGACTTGTTGGATGGGGTGGTGCATGACTTTAGTCCCAACACTCTGGTGGCTGAGGTAGAAAGATTGCCATGAGTTCAAGGCTAGCCTGGGATTACAGAGTGAGCTCCAGGTCAGCCTTGGACAGAACGATACTCTAATTAAAATATAAAATAAAATAATAATATAAAATAAATAAAATGAATCAAGTTTCACCTGAAATTTGGAACAAAGGGAAGATATGTACCATGACCACTTTTATTAAACATTATGCTAGGACAATATGCTTATACAGTAAGTTAAGAAAAGGAAATAGATGACTAGGGAATAGGAAGGAAGAAATAAAGCTATCATTATTTTTAGTTGCCAAGATGATGAACTTAGTTAAAAAGAGCACAGAAGTTTATTATCTTTCTCAATTGGAGTGCCAGAACACAGAAGCAAATTAACAAGGCCATCAAGTCCAAGGTCATTTTAAAAAATCACTAGGTAGGTCAATATAAAAACTGTTTCTACAAAGTACAAACATATGGGAAGTGAAAGATGATTTCAGTTGCAGCAGTATCTCCCAAAATCAAATAACTAGGAAGAATCTAGTGGGCAAAACTTCTAAAATTATAAAAGATTATTGAAACCAGGTATGGTGACACAGAACTCAGAAGGCTGAGGCAGGAGGATCACCACAAATTCAAAGCCAGCCTGAATTACAGAATAGTTCAAGGCCAGACTGGGCTACATAGTGAGATCCCATCAGGAGAAAGACAGGAGGGAAAGAAATTACTATACAACATATACAAAGTGTTCATAGTACAGTATTTATAATAATAAAAGACTTGAAACTTCTCAAATGCTCATCAGTGTCAGAATATTTAAATATACCGTAGGTAGTCACACAATAAATTGTTATATAGCAGTGAAAATAAACGCACAGGTACTGGATAAAATGTGGATACATCTTATGAACATAAGAGTTGATTCCACTTATGTACAATACAAAACCAAACAGCTAAGGATGTCTAAAGTTAGGGTAGGAATGACCTTGGAGGAGGAAGATGATATCTGGAGGGAGCCCTAAAGAATTGTGGGTGGTAAAGTGTTTACTTTCTTGAGATAAAGTGTATGAGTGTGTTGTTTGTGGAAACAATAAGATACACACACACATATATATACACACATGTGTATAAATATATATATATATATATGTATATATATCCTCGGTGGGTATATATATATATATATATATATATGGTTTTGTATAGGTCTAAAACACATCAATGAAAAGGTTATCTGGAAAAAAAAACAACCCTTTATCTTCTATTTTCACGTATGTATGATTTTTTTTGAAAGATAACCCTGAGCATTGGAGGTGGGGTCCTCGTGAGCCAACAGATCACACTAGCTGGAACTAATTTATTTCTCGTGCTATCATTATCTTTCTCAATTGGAGTGCCAGAAATGCATCTTTTAAATCCTGGCTTAGATGTTATATTTCATACTAATGAATAAAGAAACAGAATGATGGGAGAGGAGCATTATTGCTCCTAATGTTTTGACAAGTGTGACAAGTACTTCACATTTCAAAACAGAAAACCTTGTCTCTGAAATCAATACCCAGAGGTTTCCTGCTTCTCCAACTAAATCACCTAACACCAATCGTGAAGACACATCACCCTGGGTGCTGGACAGTACCCTGATGTCCCTTCCAGGTGATTTATGTGACCAGCCAGCCACTTATCTCTAGCAGTTGGCTTTCATCAAGAGTCCCCCTCACCCCCAAACACATACAACACCCACAGCACCCCATACACCTTTCCAAGTTGATCTCTTCCTTGGTTTTACCACCATCCCATTGGGCAGGGTATTTATAGCAAGTATAAGTAACTATAATCTAAAGCCAATGAAACGAGAAAATCCACACCAAGAGACCAAAATCTTTCATGCTTAAAGGCGAATGTATTCAGCTCCCTTCCATATAACACATAATAAGGTAACTATTGTTACCTTATTATATACGTGATTCTCCTCCAAATCAGGTTTGGACCAGAGTCTTACATGGGGAAAGGCACACCCTGCTGACTAAGCGAGGCGGAGAGCTAACATCTACATTCTTCCATCAGGCTCTTGGGAGGCCTGGGTTCCAGCAGGTGCCTAGAGAAGCCATAGGAAGAAGGCAGGGGAGACGAGGATGGCGACAGGTCTTATGGTCCCACGATGGAGTGGAGGCTAAGGTAGAATGATGGAGGTGAAGGCGAACCCCTTAGGATGCCATGCCAAGCAGAAAGCCTCCCACGAAGCCCCCGGTCACTAGCACGTTCTTCTTCACGAAGGACACGACCTCCTCGGCTTTGCTCTTGACCTCGGTGGGGATCTGATTGCTCCTGCGGATCCTCAGCTGCTCCTTGGCTTTCTTCATGTCCTTCTCCAGCCGCTGCCAGTCCACTTTGATGTAGCCAGTGTGGTTGGCGAACTGCAGCAGGAAAAAGCCACCCCCCACGGCCGTGGCGGCCAGCTTGCCGACCTTCTGGAAGATGAAGCCGGTGCACCAGCCGGTCACACCTCCGATGAGCAGCTGGGTGGCCACGCTGTACTTTTCCGAGGACTGTCCCGGCTCCTGACCTTGGCCAAACAGCTTGCGCCACCAGGGCTGCGTCTTGGCGAACTCCGTGAGATCAAGGGTGTCGAGGTTGGTGTCAGTGTCCCCTAGGCTGGCCGAGGTCATCTTGGTGAGCTGGTCGATGAGGATGGGGGTCAGGAGCAGGGGCAGAGTCCAGGGGTCACCATGTCGCCAGGTGGTTTCCGGCTGGCGGGGCAGGTGTTGCCATTGCCACCGCCGCGAGGGAAGAGAGCGCGTGTGGGGCGCGGGCCACCCTTTAGCCCCCGGCCCTGCCAGCATCACAAAGCCCAGCTAAGCAGGGACCTTTATTTCGCATTTCTTTGCTTGCTAGACTGACAACCCAGGGGCACATCATGTCTTATTCAAATGTAAACATCATGTCTTCAGAGAAAAAGAAAAGAAAATCCATGTGTTGTCACCAATTGAGTATGGAAAACAAATAAATTGTACCTTAAGGAGCCTGGGGACAAGTTAAATGATGTCCAAAATCACACTAAATATAAAGAAACACCAGTGATCCACTTAAAAGATGAAGATTAGAGTTCCATGTATAAAATAGATTTTGCCTGGGCGTGCCTTTAATCCCAGCACTTGGGAGGCAGAGGTAGGAGGATCACCATGAGTTTGAGGCCAGCCTGAGACTACACAGTGAATTCCAGGTCAGCCTGGGCTAGAGTGAGACCCTACCTCAAAAAACAACAAAATAAATAATAAATAAATATAAAAAGACCAAAAGTGAAAAACTGTGTAGACAACGAATGCTACACAATCCTAGAAAATAAACTTATCATGAGATAATATAACTTTAAAGAAAGCATCTGGGTGTGGTGACACTTGCCCGTGATCCCAGCACTCAGGCGGGCAGGAAGAAGGGCAGTGAGAGTCTGGGCTACTTCGATCTGCTGTTTCAAAAACAAGAGAACAGAGGCCCAAGAGAGGGAGAAGGGGGCATTATTGAACATAAAAATGGTCCATTACATAAGTTTAAACACATTAATTGAGATGGTTTTATGTATTCACTCACATCTTCTAAAGAAACTTGAAAACTTTTCACAGTTAGAGCTTTCGAGGCCTCATCTGGTGGCACCTACCGGACACCTCACTTTGGATGCTGAATGCTGAGGCTGGAGGATCATGGAGTTAGTCATGTAGCTATGCATGACTCCCTCCGTGGTGGGATCCAACCCAGCCTGTTGAACATACTAAGACTGTCTCGAAATGGGGGAGGGGTAGAGAGGGAAAGGGGAAGGAGAGAGCTTTCAATACATTTGTCTTGTTTCTTGACAAGCTAAATGGGCAATAAAACACTTCAAAAGAAGACATTTCAACAGCAAAATCAACTCAATGGCCTTGACTGGATGGACAGAGGCAGAACCCTAAACCAAACCATTAGAGAAAAAATGAGTTTTCTAAAACACACCAGGTAAGTATACAAAAATGGGCAAGACAATGTCATAAAATTTAGTTTCATTGTTCTTTACAGAATTGATATAAGTGATTTTGGTTCCTGGGCCACACTACAGTCAAGTTAGACAAACACAAAAGTCAATGTTAAAAGTTCTGACAGTTGGATGGAGTGGGTCTATGGTAGCTTGATGACAGGGTACTTGCCTGGCATGAGAAAGGACCTGAACATGATCCCCACCACCTGGAAAAAAGCAATTCATGCAACTGGAAATTCAGGGACTGGGGAGAGAGCTCAGTCAGTCAGTGTTTGCGTCAGAAGTATGAGGACTCAACCCAGAACCCATATAAAAAGCCCGTGTGATGGCCATTCGCAATCCCAGCACTGAGGAGGTGGAGGAAGATGGATCCCTAGTGCTCAGTGGCCAGCCAGTCTAGCTGAATGGGTGTGTTCCAGGCCAATGAGAAACACTACCTCTAACACAGGTATATGAAGTCTGAGGAACAGCGCATGAGGCTATTTTTTGACCTCCACGCACATGTGGGCACACACGCCCAGAAAGAGGGGAAAAATTCAGAAACACACCCCAAAATAACTCATTGACATATAGTAGAAATTGTATCAGAAATTATAAAAACACTGAATATTCAAAGTAAAGGCTCAAAGGCAAACGCATGTCCTCAAAATACTTCCCATGAGTAGGTAAAAGGGTGAAAGCTTTGAAAAGTTTTGCACTAACTTTTTTTTTAATTTAACAAGTGCTTTTATTTTATTTTATTTTTTAAAATATTTTATTTATTCATTCTCAAGCAGAGAGATACAGAGAGAGAGAGAGAGAGCACCAGGGCCACCACCTTGTGGGTCTGGCTTATGTGGGTCCTGGGGAATTGAACCCAGGGCCTTAGGCACTGGAGGCAAGTGCCTTAACCGCTGAGCCATCTCTCCAGCCCTTATTTTAGTTTTTTAAATATCTTTATTATGAATAACTATATACATTGTGTGAGCAAATCTTGTGAAGGTGTCCCCGTTTCCCTCCTCTCTGTCCCCTACCCACTGGGGTCCTTCCTCAGTGAGCATACTGGATCTGTCCATAGGTTAGGGGGTATGAACTGCACCAGAGGGAACCAGTTTTTTGTTGTTGTTTTTTTTTTTCTTTTTTTTTCTTCCCCCTTGTGTATTGTTGCTGAGGGGAGCGATGTCTCTGGATAGTCTCCTCCACCATGACTCTTATATTCTTTCCCTAACTTTATAGTATTATTAGGTCCTTCCAGGCTCCCAGCAAGGCTCAGAAGTGGCCCTGATGATCTGCTCCTGGAGAGCTGTGTGACACAGACTCATCTTGGCCCCCTAATTCACATTCCAGAGGCTTCATGGCTTCTGCTTAACATGGGAAGAAAGGGAAACCAGGTTAGATTCGTTTTTCTTATCTGAAAACAATGTGAATGAGTAGAGAACTGGGGAAATGATATTTTCGTTAATTTTTAACTGAGCTACCATCAATCCCTACAGCAGTCGACCATGCGTTATAAACTCAGTTTGTAACCATGGAGGCTATAGAAACGTAATGAATTGCACGTCAAAGCAGTCATAACTAGACTCCCAACTTCGCCTCTATTGCTTTATCAATGTAAAGTCAGATTCAGTTAGCAGCCTGTGACTGTGAGAAAAAAAGATCACTTAAAATTTCTTCACTTTCATCATTTCATTTCCTCAAAGGTAAAATTTTGATACGTTTCTCAAACGTTTTCTCGTGAGGATGACAAAATAAGAAAGCACAGCTCAGGTAATGTCTGCCTACAAGAGAGCCAGGTGGGATGGCTCCTGCCTATCAGGCTCAGCCCTCAAGAGGCTGAGGCAGAAGGATTCCAAGTTAGAGATCAGCCTGAGCTGTATAGTAGCTTCAAGGCCACCCTGAGCTACATGGAATGCCCCTGTCCCAAAACAAGGTCTACAAAACACTCAGGCTGGGCATGGTGGAACACATCTGTAACCCTAACACTCCAAAAATAGAGGCCAAAGGGCCAGAAGTTCAAGGCCAGTCTTGGGTACTTAGAAAGTTTGAAACTCGCTTTGATTGCATCCAACCTTGTCTCAAGACAAAAAGAAAGAAGGGGCTTAAGAGATTGTTCAGTGGTTAAAGGCACTTGTTTGAAAGCCTGATGGTCTGGGTTTAATTCCCCAGTACCCATGTAAAGCCAGATACACAAAAGGATGTATGCATCTAGAGTTCATTTGCAGTGGCAAGAGGCCCTGGAGTACCCATTCTCAATAAATAAGTAAATTTATTTTTAAAAGAAAGAAGATGAGAAGAGAGGGGAAGGGAGGATAGAGGAGGAACGAGGAGGAGAGGCCATTTGGCAGTCACCTAAAGGTTTAAGCATATCAGGAGGAGATGAGATGAAATGTTAATTAGCCTTGAACTGAGAGGGAAAAGGAGCCTCTACAAGGTAAATATCCACAGAGCCAGGCAAGCACTGTCCCAGCGAGCGTGGTGGACACTCCTGTAATACCGGCAGGAGGATATCAACAGATGCTAATTCAAGGCTAGCCTCGGGTACATAATTAATAGTGATAATCAGAGTGGGGTTACTGTACAGAGTGTATCTTGTCTGATAGTGACAGTGACATGACTCTGTCATGAACCGGATGAATCAGGCTAAGAAACCACAGGCCTCCCCACCTGGCAGTGTTCTTGGTAGACAATCAGAGGGCTCCACCCTCTCCTCCACACTTGCCACAGTGTGGGAAACTCGAAGCATCACAATCGGCCCTTTCTGTCCAGGCACTGTCTGAGCAAACCTTACTAAAATACAAACGCTATTTGTGCAGCAAATATAAAAAAATGTGTGGTATCTGTTAATCTGAAAGAACGGGACATACCCCAGGTGAGTTCAGCCTTCCAGACCTGGGTTGGAATTTCTACCTCTTTATTGTGTCACCTTTAGCAACTTATGTCTTTGAGGCTGTTCGAAAAAGTATCTGCCTCTCAAGGAGAAGTATTGATAAGCACTGGATGAGGAGGAGCAGTTATCAATGAAAGGAAGAGCAGATCTACAGTGTAGAGCCAGCGAATGGGTACAGGTCTGAACAGGAAACCATGGCTGGAGACTTGGGACTTCTAAAAGCATCATCAAAGCTCTGGTAGGCTAGTGCAGGGAGCATGAGGAAAGGCAAAGGACTCAGGGGGTCGTCTTTCTCCTCCTTTCAGAGAGAGTCTCAGATCAGGAGAGAGCACACGTTCTCTGCCCAGAGTGAAGGCTCTGCACAGGATGCTCAGGTCCAGGAGGACAGAGCCATGCAGCTCAATCCCTGCTCAATGAACCTAGGCCATTGTGAGTCTAGCCTGCCTGTGTCAAGCAAATCACTTTCTGTCCCACACCTTCTATTTCCCAGGCAGCAGCTGTCTTTGGAGTGGGGCACATAAATTTCAGATGAAAGTGGGCATCTGTTTCCCAGTCATGTAACTTTCGCAGACCCTGAACACACAATTTATAGTGGCGCTGGGCAGCCATGCAAAAGGTAGCATTGTGTTCAGTAGTATTGCTTCTAATTTCAGGAGGAGTTCTGTTGAGGAGCTTTGAAGTGGGAGCTTGAATCATGCATGTGTAAATTCCTCATTTTCCACAGTTATTAAAACGCCCACCAGTGCCAGGATATCCCATTGTTCATTCACTCCGTTGGCACAGCAGTGTGGGGGCGGATGCCAACCACATGGCAGCCACAGGACACAGACAAATAGTAGGTAAGGCAGTGGGGAGACCAGAAGTTGTATTCCAAAGGGACACATGGTTGGAACAAGCCATACTGTCTCTGCTCAGAAAGCTCTTAACTTCTTGTAGATGTTAAATCAAAATCTGTAGGAAAAAGTAAGTTCTTAAGAGTTATATAAGGCAATAAAAAATGAGCTGAGCTTCTCAAAAGGCAGTTTGGGTTTCCATTTTAAATAAGAAAACCACTCATGCACTTTAAGATTAGTGAACATTTTCTTATAATTCCTCACCCACTATCTTGGGCACATGATAAGCCAAGGGCAGATGCCCAGTAGGGTCTCCTAAGGTCAGAGTGGGAAGATGTATTTATAATTTAGGGAATCACTGTGGCCACAGAAATTAGTTAGAACGAGGGCAACATGTTTGTTTTAATTGGTGCTTTTCTTTAGAGTATAAAGCACTATACATGAAGCTCTTTGTTCCTACATACACACACCAGATTGCCAATACTAATTATCATTAGAGTGCTTTCACAGTAATTTTCCCATCCAGAGAGTTCAAAACCTTTCACCTACACTATCTCGTTTTTCTCCAAATATCCTTATGAAATCGCTCGAAGAAAGCTATTATTATCTCACTCTAACATACACATAAATCAAGGCAAAGCTCGATGTTTAAAGGGCACATCGCCAGAAACTCATAAAACTAATTTTGAGTTGTAGTTTGTGAAGTCAGTTTCATTATACCCACAGTGGCACCTGCTAGCTTACCCACAATCATCTGCTCTGGGCAAAGTAACCCAGTCTAATTAGCTACCCTGTCTTGAACAGCAGAGGTGACTCGTACTAAGAAGAATCAGCAGATATGAAACCTATCAACAAAATGTAGCTACTAGAAGGCAGATGGGAAAGCCTTTTGTAAAGCCACTCAAAACGAAGCCGGGCATGGTGGTGCACACCTTTAATCCCAGCTCTCGGGATGCTAAAATAGGATGATCACCATGAGTTCCAAACCAGGCTGGGACAACAAGTGCTAAGAAACATAAACCTCACACCATGATGGTCCATCCCTGAAAGCAACTCTCCAAACTTGGGTCAAAAAGGGATGGGGTGCAAATGGAGCAAGAAATGGAAACTCTTTAATGGCAAGACCACAGAGGAGAGGCAAGGACAGAGCATCCCAGAGGAGAGCACCAAGGTAGTGAGGGCGGTAACCATAGCAATCACTCCACTGCCTGGGCTGAAATCCTCCCATCGTGGTGGCCCAGCAGGATTCTAAAGTTGTGATGGCCTTTCTCTGTCTTCCTGCATGGACATTGTATGGCAGTCATGAGGTCTCTATTCCATCATGGAATACTACTTATGATGGGCAGAACATGGTTTTTCCCCCCAAACTATGAATATCTACTATGGAATCTAGGTGTGTGTGGGGGGGGGGTAGTGTGAGGGGGAGCAACTGTACAACATGTAGTAGTGATGTTTGACCATGAACTGGAGGCTTTAACTGTGCTTCCTCAGGGACGTCTTCTTGGGGGATAGATGAGGGTTCTGGTACAGAATGAAAGTATCTGTGAATATTTGGCAAGTCAACGGGACAAAATGACAGAGACAGTTTCCTACTCAGCCTTTCGTTCTAACAAGAGGGACCCTGAACAGTTTGGGCTGGGTCTTTTGCCTATCAGTAGGAAAATACTGGTGTTGATTACAACCATGCTTTAGAAAGATTACTCTAGCTACAATAAACAACCAGAGATAAAGGATTCTGGCCAGAAGGACATTCAAGGAGAAGGAAAATGATGAGAAGCAGGTAGCTGGATGCAGGGAAGCATACAGGGAAGGAGATGGGGAGGGACAGAGGCTCGTAAGGGAGATGCCTCTCTTCTCGGTGGTGAGACCCTCAGGAGCAGTGAGTGGTGGGATCAGGTGTGCAAACAGGGAAGCCAAGGAAAGAACAAGATGGTGTGGACCAAGACCAGCTCACATCTGAATAGAACAAGTGTGAGCTGCCGGTATGACTCCCAGCAGACACCAGTTACTTTCTGTCATGTTGTGGGTCACTGAGGAAAGAGAAATAGACTGAAGATTTTAAAACCACGTGCTGAGAACACTAGTTACAATGGAGAAGTAGAAAGGACGGTTGGGAGAAAGACTGAAAAGCCACGCGGTGTCAATATACAGATTGAGAAATGTCAGCTCAAAAGACATGTTCCTTACTGGCCAGTCGTGTCCAGAGCAGCCGTTCTCAAAGTGATGATGTCCCTAACCTTAGAGACACACCATTATATGGTGTTTTTCTCTTTTTTAATGTTCCATTTCTTTAAAAAAAATTTACTCATTTATGTATCTATTTTTATTTGAGAGAGAGAGAGAATGCACCAGAGCCTCTTACTGCTGCAAATAAACTAGACACATGCCACTTCGTACATCTGGCTTTAAGTGGGTGCTGAGGAATTGAGCTGGGGCTTGCAAACTTTACAAGCAAGCGTCTTTAACCACTGAGCAATCTTCCAAGCCCTTTATATATGGACTAAATAGTAGAAATTGTGCTTTCTCAGAGTTCATATGTTGAAATTCTAAGCTCTGCATAACTCCTCAAAATGTGTCTGTGTTTCAAGATACTACATTTACAAGGAAACATTAAATTAAAATAAGTTAGCATTAAGTTAAACATTAAATTAGAATAGTGAGCCCTCATCTAATCTGACTGCTGGCATCCTTATAAATAGGAAATGGGAACACAAGGAGACCAGGGACACATGAGTGACAAAGAAATGGTGACATAAAGAGGGGGCATCTACCGGCCAATGAGAGAAGCTTTGTAGAAACCAACCCTACTGACACCTTGAACTTGGGCTTCCAGCCTCTAAAAGTAATAGATAATAAGTTTCTGTGTTTTAACCACCAAGTCTGTGGTAATTTGTTAAGCAGACCTAATAAACTAAAACATATAGGAACTTGGAAAGAATACAAACTCAAGGTTTACCCAAATTCAACTGAATCTGAAATTCCTGGGAGGAGGCTCAGCAATATATTCCAACAAACCTTCTGGGTGGCTCAGTGCACGGTTGTGTTAGAACCACTGTTCTTGAATGCCGAGGCTCAGGATACAGAGGAAGCATAAGGAAATTCCTTTTTTCTTCTACCCAGAATTGTCAGTCTTTTTCCTCTAGTTCTAGTCTTTTTCATCTAGTTCTGGTGGGCAAGCAAGAGCCTGTAATGTTTGGGGGACATTAGGGTCCTTTCTGGCCAACTATTTGCTAGAAGGTATACCACCCCTGTCACACTAAAATTTTTGTAATAATAAAATCATGGTCTTTTAGAATAGTTCTTTAAGTAAAGCATACATAGTCAGAAAGGATTTCTTAAGTAATCTGCTTCAGTATTCATTAAAACCAATATTAATAAAAACCATAATCACTCAACCAAAGTATTTGTTATGTTTATAGTATCTGGTTCCTTTAGGATAGAGCAGAAGTTGTCTCAGTTTTCAGGATACCCAAGAACTACTAGCAAGCCTATGAATTAAATGCAGTTGCCAAAATGTAGACTCTTTGGTCCACATGTACATTAATACTTAAGCATCTTTAAAATATCAGGCTCACTCCTATAATCCCACCCCTTGGAAGGCTGAGGTAGGGAGATTGCCATGAGTTTGAGGCCAGCCTAAACTACAAAGTAAATTCCAGATTAGCCTGGGTTGCAGTGAAACCTTGCATCAAATAAACAAAAAAAAATGAATGAATGAATAAATAAATAAATAAATAAAACAAAACAAAAAACCAACAAAATAAATCAAACAAACAGGAAATCAGGCAGGTCTGCCAAATATCAGTCACCCAAATTTCTTTGTTGTTTCTTCTTCCTCTTCTCTCTTTTATTTTATTGATTTTATTTTACCTTATTATTTCTTTGAGACAGGCTCTCTTTTAGCCAAGGCTGGCTATGAACTCACTATGAAGCTGAGGATAACCTTGAACTTCTGACTCTCCTGCGTCCACCTTCCCAGGGCAGGGAGTGGTCGTATGTCTATGTCATGGTGGAAATGGAGCTCAGTGAGAGCTCATGCGTGCTCCTCCAGCTCTCTGCCCACTGAGCCCCATCCTCAGCCCACACTGCTTCTCTTAGTCCTCAAACAGTAAGAGTGGAACTCCAGCCTACATCTTGTCCAAGCAGACAGAGCTGAAGGACTGGGGGAGAACCTTCAGAATGCTGGAGAAAGTCACTTGTGGCTTCAGGGACAACCCTCCCTTTTCCCCGGGGACCCCACTGCATACACTGTAAGGCCAGCTACTCCCCCTGGGAACCATGGCTTCCCAGGCTGAAATTTCAGGTGACTCATGTGCCTCAAACTCTCCCACCACCTTTACGTGTCACAGTTTGGGGTTGGAGCTGCATCTGAGGAAGCCACATCAAGGCAGGTCACTACTGGCAACATCAAACAAATTCAATTTTTTTTGTTTTTGGATCACAATCTTAGACCACTTCCTGTTCTCCAAATATGGAGAGTTAGTCATCCACCTTCATTCTCTATTGTAATAAAACACAGAATTTCACTCTGTTGACCACTGCCACCATATCGAATAACACAGGGGAAATGTTCCACTTTCCCACAAACCAAGCTTTCAACCCACATTCAATACAGAACACGGAACTTCTGGCTGCAAAAATGTCAGATGTTAAAGGCCGAGTGAAAGATCGTCTACTCCACCCATGGCTGTAAATTAGTGAATAACTGGAAACAAAGCGGTTAATAAGTTAAATAAGTGTCTGAAGCCTGTTAGCAGTGACAGCTCTAACCACTTTGCCTCACAGCCGGTGGGCGGAGCTTGTCTTCATTTGTTCAGATCCTGTAGTCAAAATGTCTTAGCTGAAACATTTAATCGCTGTAAGGGTTTTTTTTTTCTATAACAAAGTTTTTTGGGTTTTTTTTCCATTCAAAACTCCAACTGTTATCACAGAGAAGTCACCAAAAAGAATGACCCAGGGATCCCCAGGGAAGCCAAGAGGCTTCCGGTGGCTGTAATAGCCTCGTTACTGTTTTCATTGGCAACACGTGTACATCCCATGTGGAAACCTGAAATGAAATGTTCACTACTGACAAAACACTCATTTGAGATTTTAAGGGAATTTGGGTTAATTTGGGTAACTAGAAACAAATGATGAAATCAGCTCAAAGAAGAGGAATAAAATTACACAGGAGAAGAGAAGCTGAGAGGACCATGAGTCATTCACCCAGTTCATGGCTTTGTTAAAAAGCTCTTTGTTCAAAACCAGGGCTGGCACTTTTTGCCACACAGGTTTGGTTTTTAAGGTGGCTCTGTGGTTACGGGAGGATCATGGGAAGCATCTTGGGGCTCCCTTGCTGGGTGGGGGAGTCGTGATGGTTAGCGTTGAGCCCCATGAAACTTACTCAAGCTCAAAGCCTGGCAGAGTAGCTTCTGGATTCTCTCAGCCTGTGTGTCCCCCCAGTCTTGCTGGTAGTCCCACCCCTTTGGGCTGCTGCGGGAGCTGCTACTTCCTTTAGAGGCCCTTGATGGGCTTGGGTTCTGTTTTGGTGGTGGTAGGACTGGAACCCAGGACCTCTCACATGCTACGTAAGTCTGAACTACCTCACCTGGTCCTATTTTGAAGAGTCAATTCTGACCACCTCAGCTGAGTCTCCAACTGGCTACCTACTAACAACTGATAGAAGAGATGACAGTCCAGGTCCTGCAAAAGGACCAGGAGGCTGGTGAGCACTTCCATTCCTGTCACCTGCAGTGCTGCCTCTGAGACCGGACCCCCTGTTAGCAGTTTTCTGTTAACAGATTCTGTGGGAATCCTCGTTCTGCCCTGGCCTCACCATGCACTCAGGGGCTCACTTTGTACCAGCCTGGCCCTTTCAGTTCCAAGGGTCTCACACTCGGGCCCACCTCTGCCTGAGCTACTCGAGTGTGGCAGGTGGAATGATACTTACTGAAAACCTGGGGGCTGGAGGTGTGGCTCAATGGTTCTGTGTTTGCCTAGCACATGGGGGGACCTGGATTCAATTCCCTGCACAACAAGACAAAAGAAAAGTTGAATGGCAAAGAGAGACTCTTTCCTTCCCATTTGAAAGCTGTCTACCTACTCTGCCCGAGGGCAGCTCTGGTGGGTGACTAGCCTTGCTCTGAGTTTGTCAAAGGAACATTGCTACCAAGACACAGAGAAAGAACTGAGAACAGTATTGTTACCTTTCATCACTTCTTGTCCTAACGTAGAACATGGCATTGTCCTCGTAGAAAACACAGTGGAGAAAGACAGCCAGACTGGACTGACGAAGGGAAAGGAAGAAGGAGAGCACGATTCAGGAGTGTGCTCACACTAGGCCTACAGATGAATGATGAATGAACAAACTGGTAAATCTGAGTTCTGCTGGAGTTATTGGAGTTTTTCTCAGTCTGTAGGTACTAAGCACTGATAATCAGGATCTGTGCTGGGTGAGAACTAGTAGACACAGTTCTGACCATTATGGGCATTACCGTGGTGGGAGAAAGGGAACTTAAAGCTAATTTCTCAAGACTGGGGAGATAGCTCTCTTCTCTCTCTGTTTGCAAATAAATAAGTAAAATATTTGTTTTAATTATAGGCCATAATCAAGAAAAAAACACAACGTCCTTCAATATGTGTCTTTTTCATTTCAAATCTAATCAAGAGCTTCCCATCACACGATGAGAAAAATCCAAGTGTAGACCCCAGGCTGTAGGAGAGAACTTTAGTGTATCGAGCACATCTCTCCGACTTTCTTGATGCTGCAGCCCTCTGCTCAGTGCACTGTAGCCCACTCGTCTCTGTTTCTTTTCTTGAATTCTCCAAATTCCTTTTATCTGTTCCTTCTTTGACCACAGTGTTTGTCTGCATTGCCTCAAGACTCATTCCTCCCTGCTCCTATCTCACAATCTCAGGGCCCTGCAGAGCCTGTCTCTGTTCTCTTATGCTTAGAGTTACATCATCAGCTCCTCTGTTCGCCACCTCGTCTGTTCGCTCAGTAACTTTACTGAACTTGACGGCTTTACTGAACTTGACGGGGTCCAAAGCGTGGAAGATACATCAGTGAACACAATGGGGGAAATGCCTGCTCTTGTGAGGTTTACAGTCTACTTGGGGGGCAGTATGCAGAATATATTAAATAAATCAATAAACTAAATATACAAATTAAAATTGTAATTGTAAGGTCAGAAGATCTGTGGGGAAAGAAGGAAGGGGAAGTGAGGGAACAGGATGGGGCAGAGAAACTGGGTAGAATCTGGAGAGATAACACTAAGAAAAGACTTGAAGGAAATGGTAGTCACCTCTGAGTCTGTTTCCTTTATGGCTGTGTGTGCGTGCAAACACTTGTGTTCCTAGGTGTGTGGACATGTGTGTTGTATGCCAAGATTACAGGTGTGCATCCCCATTCTCAACTCAGCACACTTTGAATCTTTCCTTTCCTGTTTCAGGTAAGCATGCGCCTCGGGTCAGCCAGTGTTACATTACGTGGCCTCAAACTGTAACCTGGCAAGGAGAATATATAGTGACCTGATCGGGACCAGACAGGGACCGCAACGCTGCTGATGGGGCTTGCGGGGTGGAGGGGAAGACACTGTTTTCTCTGAGCATTCTTATATCCCTAAACCTTGACACAAATATGTTACTTTGGTTGTCTTATTTTGTGGTGTTATATTTTATTTACTTATTTGCAAGGGGAGAGAGAGAGAGAGAGAGAGAGAGAGAGAGAGAGAGAGAGAGAGTACTCAGTCACACCAGGGCCTCCAGCCACTGCAAACAAACACCAGATGCACATGCCACTTTGCGCATCTGGCTTTACATGGGCACTGGGGAATCGAACCCAGGTAGTTAAGTTTTGCCAGCGAGTGCCTTAACCACTGGACCATCTCTCCAGCCCTGTGGTATATTTTTAAACACAGGGTTTTATTATGTAGCCTCTGCTCAAAATCATAGCAATTCTCCGGCCTCTGCCTTCCAAGTGTTGGGATTACAGGTTTGTACCACCCTACCAGCAAGTGCAAATATTTTATACCAGGATGGTAAATTTGCCCTCTCATCAGGAGACCTTGTTTGTGAATGATGTCACTTCAGATGAAAACACTGCTAAAGAGGACAGATGGATTTATAATTGCATAATATAAACTCCTAGGTCCACTTCATTCTCAAAGCCAAGTTCACTCTTTGAACTTCTCAGCAAAGTAAGAACTTGGGAGTCTTTACTGAAGTTATTACTTACAAATAGAATCTTTAAAAAATATCTCCACCAAGTAAAACAATGAAGGATAAGTAATCAGAGAACTCAGAGGGACCACCCTCTCCTCTGCCTTTCCCCTGTTTAAATCAGTCATCTTCTGATGAACCAAGCATTGAGTTGTTATCTAATGGACTAGTGTCTATAGGGTCATAATGAATTCTATACAAAATAAAAGATTATTTCATTCACTCCTTTCTCTAGTACTCTTAGGTTGGATGTGAGAGCTCAGTAGGGAGTTTTAACCTAACTGCCAAATCTTTCTCCATATTAAGAGACTGTAAATAGTAATTAATTTCAAGCAAGGTGTTATACTTTGGATAAAAAATGTCCCCCAGACTCATGAGTGTGAACACTTGGTCTCCAGCTGCTGGTGCTGTTTCAGGAGGTTGTAGAATCTTTAGGAAGAGAAACCCAGCTGGAGGAAGTGATCACTTGGGAGTGGGCTTTGAAGTTTATAGCCTGGCCCCCTTCCTGTGTCTCTTCTTCCTGATCTGCTAAAATGTAACAAGTTGTGAACCCCAGTCTCCATGCCTTCCTGCCATGAAAGGTAGCTGAAAAAAAAATCCTTCCCTGAAATTGTTCAGGTCCAGGTGTTTGGTCACAACAATCAGAAAAGTAACTAACACACTAAGTGATACAAATGAGGAAGTTCAAGGTATAATGGAAGTTCCAAGTGGAGAACTTCACATGGTCCGAAGGGTTGGAGGGAAAAGGACAGCTCTCAGAGAAGAGATGTCTAAGGAAACTTACTAGCATGAGTGTGGTAGAGGATAGGAGAGAAAGGAATTTCAGACACAGAAGGGCATCTGGAGACCTGCAGGCAGATGTATCCTAAGTAAGGAGTGTTTACACTTGATGATATCCATAGAGTCTAAGGGAACATCTCCATGGAATCCTTTGTCATGTGACCTTGTATAGATCACCTGTTTAAGCTTCAGTATCTGTACCTTTTTTTAACTTTTTATTTTTTGAATTTTTTCCTTTATTATCCATAATTAGATACATTGAATGAGCAAATAATGAATTGGTATCTCCAGTTCCCCAATGTCCCTCTTCCCTGTCCCCAATCAGCTGGATATCCTCCTCCGTGGGCAGTCTGGATCAATGCATGGGGTAGGGGGTTGTGAATAGCCTAGGAGTCAACCCGGTTCCATCCTCTTTGTATGTTGTTACTGAGGTGGGCCATGTCTCTGGATATTCTCCCCCATCATGGCTCTTACAACTTTCCACCCCCTCTTTCGCTCAGTTCCCTGAGTCATGGTGGGTGAGTATTAAGGCTGCTTTATTGTTGAGGTCTTAGGGGCCTCTGTACTTCTGCTTTAGGTTGCGTTGAAAATCGTTGGTATCTGGCTGGCTGGCTTATCCTGTGTTAACTGATTGGCCGTGGATATATAGGTCTTTTGCTTATCCTACCACTCTCTGCAGGGTTCTATGTGGATCCTCCACTGTATGTCTGGGGTGGCTCATTTCTTGCCAGGATGTCAGCTAACGGCCTGTGGCTCATTGGTAGGGTTGGAGGAGCCACAGCTCTCTGGCTGCCTTTTTAAAAATATAAACAGAATCTCCATTGGAGAGTGAGATCAGTATAGGTTACCTGAGATACACATTTCTGAATTGGCTAGATTCTATTGTTAGTAGCCTCTTTGTAAATCACTTTTAAAGTGCATTTCTCTGTACCTTGATGACACATTCCCATTAGAAAAACATACTCCCCCTGGGAGCTGGAGAGACAGGTCAATGGTTAAAAGTGATTTCTTGCCGGGTCTGAAAACCTGAGTTTACCCCCGCTCCTCAGAACCCATGTCAAGCTGGGCACCAAGTGGCGCATGTCTCTTAGATCTGACTGTGCCTTTGACAATGGGAGGTGGAGCCAGGGGACTCCGAAGCCTATGGACTAGCTAATATGACATTCTTTTGCAGAAGCAAGAGACTCTCAAAGAAGGTGGAAGAAAAATACAGACACATCAAGATTGTCCTCTGAGGGCTGGAGAGATGGTTTAGCAGTTAAGGTCCTTGCTTGCAAAGCCTAATGACCTGGGTTCAATTCCCCAGCACCCACATAAAAGCCAGATGTATGAAGTGGCATATGCATCTGGAGTTCATTTGTAGTGACTAGAGTCCCTGGTGTGCCCATTTTCTCTGTCTCTCTCTGTCTCTGTCTCTCTCTACTTTCTATCTCTTTCTCTCAGCTACAAATAAATAACATTTAAAAAAAAGATTGTTTTCTCACTTCCACCAATGTGCCATAGTATGTGTATATACCATTCTCTCTCTCTCTTTCTCTCTCTCTTGTTCTGTCTCTTGTTCTCTCTCTCTCACTCTTTCTCTCACACACACACATACACATACAAATAAATTAAATGGTGGGAAGATTGTAAAAGCCATGGTGGGGGTAATACGCAGATGCATTGCCCCCCAATGACTGACTGATGCGGGACCCCATGGCGCACCCCAGCAATACCAACCAGGAGGACTCTCAGTGAATGGGGGCAGAGAGGAGGTAAATGGTGGTACCAACACATGACTTGTTCATACAAAGTTTCTACTTAATAAATAATAATGATAAATTAATTTTAAAAGCACACTCACAACTTTACTCACAAATGCTATATTTACAATTTCTTTATAAACATGTGCAATTAAGTGGATTGCTATTAACAGTCTCAGTCTCATTACAGAGCGATACAATGGACCATATTTCTTCAATAACTCTTGTTGACAACCTCCATAAATATAAACAATAGACCGGATCACAATTCTCTCCAACTAACCTCCCTTTTCCCAATCCCAAATCTGCCCTCCCTGAATCTCTTCTTCTTTCCAACTAGTCTCCTCTATTCTGAAGTCATCATTCCCCCTCCTATTATGCAGGGCTTGTGTAGGTAGCTTCAGCCCCTGGGAGATTAAGAATGTCAAGGGCACTTTGTGTCTGAGAGACAGTATTGTCAGCGCTCTTCCCCTCCTTTGGCTCCTAAATCTTTCTGTCACCTCTTCCTCAATGGCCGAGGACCATATTTCTATGAAAAGCTGAAAATGTCTAAACATACAAACTCTTTGTAACCTCATTGAAATGATTTCTGTACAATGCTCCCGCAGAAGAGCAAGTAGTGGAACCAGACAAAGGCCATGTCTCACACGCTCTGCAGAAACTCAAACGCACAGATTCCAACACGAAGGCTTGGTCTAACAAGATCATATGTCTTCCAGCTGGAAGAAGGCGAGATTGTGAAAACAAAGTTATTGTATTGTTAAATGGGACCTAGAAGAGACATTTCTCCTCTGTAGAGTGTTTGTTTTGAATTTAAACAGAAAATATTTTTATGGGAAGAGCAACAGTAACGTACGAACAATTCTGTTTCAACAAGGTTTTTAATGAATCAATATTTTTGCTTGCAAAGAACATTCTTCTCACTTGATTTGCTAATGTTCTATAAAATATCTTTTCATTGACATTGCATCACGACTTCCACTTTGCCTAGCAAGGCCAAATCGTGTTAATTTTGCACAAACCACACATCTGTTTTATATGGAAGATCACTATTTCTCACTTGCTAAAAATATAAACGAGAGCCCCAGCATCTACACATTGAGCACCGCTACAGACATTCAGAGGTCCTTGAATTACGCAAGTCATCAGCCAAATTGGTACATGTTGATATTGCTGTCTGCTTTCCATAGACAAGTATTCTGTTTCTGTTGGACACATTTTCAGGAAGTGAGGTAATACCCATTTTTCCCCTAAGAAAGCAAGCCCCAGGCATGCTCAGAACTAGCTTCTCGGGCCATTGTTTGAAGGTAAGGGGAGATGGTGAGTAGTATGATGAAACCAAGATAAGATTAAATCGAAGGCAATCAAGACGAGCCTTCAGACCCACTGACGTCAATGAGACTTTTACAGAAGAAATAACTAACATGTGGTCTGTGGATTAATCAAGCATTACTATGAATCCTCGTCTTCTGCCCTTCTCCTCATTTGGACCTTCATCGAAGAACTCCCTGGAGACTTAGGAGGAAGGCTGTGGCACTGGGACTTTCACATGTCATGGTCATTCACTCGTGAACTCACAGCAGCAATAGCTACCTGCACAGGCCAGCACTGGACAGGGGAAGGGCCATGCAGCCCCATCCCTCCTTGAGGACCTACTGGAGCCAATGGGTCCTGGGGGAGGGAGAGCCTTTCTCTTCCATGCTGCATCACTAGTAATTGAAAGGAACGAGAAGGGGCTCTGCGAGAGTGGGGGAGGATGAGAGAAGGTAGGAGGAGGTCTATGTGACCAAAATACAATATATGTATATCTACAAATGGGGGAAAAACCTATCCTCCTCCAGTATACCCCATATCAAAAAATAGGAGCGGGAGCCAGGCATGGTGGCACATGGCCTTTAATCCCAGTACTTGAGAGGCAGAAGTAGGAGGATTGCCGTGAGTTTGAGGCCACCCTGAGACTACATAGTGAATTCCATGTCAGCCTGGACTAGAGCAAGATCCTACCTCAAAAAAAAAATGGGAGCTGGCACCAACTCCAGAGAGAAGCCCCCACTGCTCTCGGGAGAACAAGAGTGGGCTTGCATATCAGAACGTCTCTCAAATAACCTTTCATATCCACTTTAATCCCAGCTACTCTCACTCTTGGTCAGAGAATCTGTTTTGTTTTATAGAAGGCAGAGAAAATGGAGGAGAACCAAGATCCATCCATAATACAAGAAGACTGCCCACCATGAGACATGCCACCTCTACCACACGTGCTGGGGCCCTGGAGAAATTGCAGAGGAAGGAGCAACATGAATATTGCTCTTACTGCTGACCTGACAACCAGCTCCAGGGTGATGGTGACAGACAGTGTGGTCAATGAAAACCCATCAAAGCAGAAAAGCAGAGGCTACAAAGTTCTCAATACTAAATCAGAATGCCAACAGGCCTGCCATGGCTCAGAGAACATTGCAGAAGAGGGGACAAAAAGATTGTGTGAGCCACAGAGTGGTTAAGACTATCCTGAGGCACAGTCCCCCAGCTACCCCCCAGGGACTGACTGAGGCCATCATGACCCCACAGCGAAAACCATAACCCACTGAAGAGGGCATCCATTTCTATATATAAATTTTTAAAAGGGGACGTGGGGAGGTGTGAGGGTTTAGCTCAGTGGTAGAGTGCTTCCCTACCAAGCTCAAGGACAAGAACCGGGGGGTTCTGTCCCCAGCACTCATCAAATAATGGGGTTGGGAGTACAATACTTCAGCTCCCTCTGTACTTAAGTGAACATCACTCAACACTTACTGCTTGAAGGCAGTCAAAACCTCGCGAGTGAACTGACACGATGTCTTGATTAACACCCATATCTCATACCATGTGTTTTTGCTCACAACAATATTTCCTAAAACTGAAGTTCCCGTTTCTTCCCTGGAGTCCTGTTTCTTAAAGTATGAAAAGAATGAATTACATTCCTTCGAGGGTCTAGACATTTCCTTTTCCTCAATTAAGAAACTTAGAGGTTTCTAAAAACGTAGGCTTGCGGCCCTGTCCCAACTTTCCCCTAGTGCTAACAGAGAAAGTCGCCCTGAAGGCTGATGGATGGACAAGAGGATCTGCGGAGAGAACCCTGAGGAGACGTCATCACTTCCAGGAATCGGGATGGCGTAGATGCATCAGAAAATATGTTATCTTCTTAGCATTTACTCAACACTTTGCCAGTTATTTTATAATTAATTAGTTGATCCCCTGCCAAGGTCCCCCTCATCCCCTTCCTTGACTAACTGAGGTACCGAGATGCATTGTATCCACTTTGTCAGGGAAACTGAGACCTAGAGAGTGTGACTGAAATAGTCAACGCTCCCCACAGTGACACTGGGGATCAGGGGAGCCCAAACTTCTCCACCTGAGTTTCTCAGAATTATTGGGGCTACCTTCTACAGAAGACCCACTTTATGCAGTCAGCTACCATAGCCTCAGCTTAAGCACCCATGGATTCCAGCGGCTGTGCATCAACAGTGCTCAGCGGGGGAACTGCACATGAACACGGACAGGCGTTGATTGTTTATATTTCCTGTGCTGGGCCTTGTCACTCTACCACTGAGAGGTCCCCCCAGCCCCACGCTTTTCTTTGCTGGCCATTATTCCATAAGCAATGCAGTATAGCAAGTATTTTCATAGCATTTGCATTGTATTGGGTATTATAATAAAACTAGAGATAATTTGAAGAATACAGCAGGATGTGTATGGGTTATATGCAAATACTATGCCATGTTATATAAGAGACCTGAGCTGCCATGGGATACTTGTATTTACAGAGGACATTCAGAGTGACCTAAAGCTTTCACTGAGTTTATCTCATATAATCTTAACGGCCCTCAGAAGAGGTACACCAGGTGTTATTCTGTCATATGTTCAAAGGGAGAAGAGCTTAGAGTTTGTGTAAGCATCCAGACCTAGTTCCAAGTCAAGAGATTTGAAACTCTAAGATCTTGAAGGGCTAAATAGTGTGTCATCCTCAGAAAGAAAATCCAAGGCTCTGGGAAGAGCTTGGAAGAATGGCAAGCATGTAAGAATTGGAGGCTGGGGAGGAGTGCTGTGGAGCTCTGTCTTCTTGACAATTATGGCCTCTGTACTCCTAAACTCACAAGAACTGTGGGCCTGTCCACTTTCCATCACGGAGGTGGAGGGGACCATGGGGACAGTTGATGGTGCTGAAGCAGGTGAAGTCACGTTCTTCTGTGGCCTAGACACTGGAAAGTTGACCCTGCTCTGGCAGATAACCCCCACCACGCTCACGCAATCAACCCTAATTAAATTCGGTGGGACACACATGCAAAGGTGGTGAGGAGAGTTTGGAAGAAGAGGGATTTCAGCCGGTGTGAGAGGGAAATAGGAAAGGGTGGTGGGGCAAGTATGCCCACAGGCATTATCTACGTGTATAAAATTGTCATCAAATAAATCGGAAAGAAGGAAAGTCAAACAGACCCCTCATTTGCTATCTCTCAGCCTGCACCAGTGGTCGCAGAGGCCATGCTTTCACTTGAGTGCTTCAAGTTCACAGTCATCCCTCGGTCGTATTCCCACCTGCTTGAATCTCTAACCGCTCTGGTCATTGCACGAAGATGTCATATCAACTCCTCGCTGTGGTTCGCAAAGTCCTCCTCCAACTTCAGGGGTGCAAGGGTCCGTCCGTTGTGAATGCAGGAAACCCCACCTATAATAGTCCTTGCGTGTCCTCTGTTGACCTTGAACAATGGTCCCCAGAGCCCCAGGCCTTCCTTAACTAAATCTCTATATGGTTATGTTACTTGGCTTTGCTTGTTTAAAAGCATAACTATTTGGGGCTCCGCAGATAAGGCAATTGCCTCCAGAGCCTAAGGACCCGGGGTTCAAATCCCCAATGCCCATGTAAGCCAGATGCACAGATACTTACAAAATGAATAAAATATTTTTTTCAAAAAAGCATAACTAATTGAAATGCTCTACTTGGTATTTTCTCTTTTCCCTCTCCACATTCTAGCTCCCTAGAATTCCTTTCTTTCCCTTGCTTTCCCCCCTTTTCTTCCCCTTCCTACCCTGTCTCTTCCTCCTTCTCTTTCTCTTTCTTTCTTTTTTTCTTTGTTTCATTCAAGAGACAGTGTCTAGCTTTGTTGCCGAGGCTAGCCTTGAACTCCTGGAATCAAGCAATCCTCCTGCCTCAGTCTTCAGAGTGACTGGGACTCTAGGCACACATCGGCACACCCGCCTCCCCTCAGAGCCTTTGTCCTTGGCATCTTGACTAGTAGGTGACTGATGCACTATACAACCTTTTGAATGAATTAATGAATAATGTATGGTAGACATTTTATATTTATACCACAAAATTAAATGACTTATGAATTACCTATTTAAAAATTATTTATTTATTTATTTGCAAGCAGAGGGCAACAGAGATAGGCACAGAGAGACAGAGAATGAGAATGGGCACAGCAGTGCCTCTTGCCACTATAAATGAATCCAGACACATGTCACACTTGGTGCCACTGGCTTTATGTGGGCACTGGGGAATTGAACCTGGGCCATTAGGCTTTGCAAGCAAGTGCCTTAACCACTGAGCAATTTCTCCAGGGATTAATTGCTCATGGATGAATTATGTTTGATTTTTTTTTTTGCTATTATAAACTACACAGAAAAGTTTTCCTTTGTTCTCATGTCCTTGAAATTAAAATGAAAGCAGTAACAATTTTGTACTTTATCATGTGACCAAAATTCCACAGTGATAATTGATCATCTGTTCCAGGATTCTATGTGCTCAGAAGTAGAACGGTAAGAACTGTATGAAACTTAATTTATAGATCTTTGAGACAAGAAATCGGTAAGAAATATATATTTTTTCTTTTCAATAATCACCAGAGGCTCTCAATCTCCTGTCTTCTGTCTGTTGCCCAGTCACCCCTTAACAGTATTTAAATTACTTGGCAGGACTCCAGTCTGTAAATCTGATTTTTCTTGCTTTTATAATTACCACCAAACTGACTGGAAAAGAAAAGAAACAGTAATACTTGAAGAATTAACAAAATTGACTCCATTATCTTGCCCAATTAACTCTTCTTGTTTCTCCAGCCGAGGAGAACACCTCAGGGGCTTTGTCAATCAGGTTTAAGCCCCTTAGATAGATCCAAGTTCTCATTTAAAGCATTCAAAAGAAAATTAAGCTCAATATGGCCTCCTGCTTGTCCTGCTGGGAGACCTGGCACTCTCAAATTTCAGTCTCTTTTCATGAAAAGTATTTTGAAATCTCCAGGTAAAGTAATCTTTTGTGATTGGACTGATCTCACATTTAAAGTAAGTTCTCTGCAACTTCATTAAAGTTTCCTGCTTGTGAAAAAAATGACAGTCACAACGCCCCAGCTCTCTCCCCTAAATGCAGACGACCTTTCGTCAAATGTTCCTCACAGGGATGAATGGAAAATACCATGTTATGTTGACATGTATGATATGAACATTAATGCTCATACTGAATTTGTTTAATTAACTAAAGTTCTAATGAACTGATGACTTTTCCTCCCTGGTATCAGTAGGTAACTGAAAGACCAAAGTTTTGATGCTGAAAAATTAGTCTCTCTATGAGAAATATTTTTGCATTATTTTTAACTTCTAAAAAAAAGGGTTTTTTTCTCACATATTCTTTTTTTCTGAATGAGTTAGTTCTAAAGTACAAGTTCATATCACTTATAAATAAGTCATTTGGTTAGTCTTAATCGTTTTTTGGTATGTTAGTGCAAAGCACATTGGTTGGCTTGTTTGTGGTTTTTGTATTTTGTTTTCTAAATTTGTATAGTCTATGCTAGAAGCAGCTACTGTGTTCAAAATATTCTAAGTTGCTTTGGCCTTATACACTTGACTCTTATTTTCTTCCACTGAGCAAAATCATACATAAAATACGTAACATCAAAAATGTCAGAAGGATTCACACTTGGACAATTTCAGTAGCCCAGAACCATCTATTGATGTTGGGAATTCCGCACCACTGAGAAAGAGGTGAACTGAATTCCCCACCGTGATCCAAAATGAACTTTCATCCCAAACCAGTAGACAGTCTCAATGGAAGAGATCCTTTGGACAAAATTCCTCTGTAAAGAAAACCCAGGAATTGACTTTTGCTCTGTCATTAAGGTTTAGGCTGAGCTTAGAAAATCATCTCTACTCATGTTCTATAATAGTCAATGTTTAAATAATATCTCTGAAACATGAAAAAAATTCTCCACTTTGAAACCTTCTCAAAATGAATTTTATTCTGCATGAAGGATTTGGACCAGAAGCCCCTATGGCTCTGTCTTGTTCTAATCATCCTGGGTGTGCATTTGTGCTCACTTGGCATTTGATGAGTATTTATTGTGCACCAATTACATGCAAGCCACGCTGAGATATTTAGAGAAAAAGGCCCCTCCCTGATAAGGTAATTTTATTTGTAACCATATGTTGAGGTGAATTAGGTGTGCCCATAAACTCATGTGTTCTGAATGCTTAGATCTCAGCTGATGACCATTTGGGAATTGGAGCCTTGCTGTAGGAGTGTTGTTGGGGGGTGGGCGTATGGGTGTTCTAGCCAGCTTCCCCTTGCCAGTGTTTGGCTCACTATTCTGTTGCTGTTGTCCACCTGTGATGGTGGTCAGGAGGTCATGTCCAGCCCTTGCTCATGCCCGTTTCCTCCTGCTATCATAGAGCTCAAGTCTGTAAGCCAAACTAAACCCATTCCCCCCATCAGCTGCTTCTGCTTAGGTGTTTGTCCCAACAACAAGAAATAACTGTAACATGTGCTTATAGTGCATGCCTCTTAAGCTTCTCCGGCTATTCACTATTAACACGTCATCTAGAAATTTTTCAAACACTTTCCCATTTTCCGGTGTTCAAAGTCCTGATATCCCACTGAATGTAGGTTTTGTTGTCAACTTACTCTGTTGCTGCGCAGAAAGAACCCAAACAAAAGCGACTTGTGGAGGAATGGGTTTATTTGGCTTACGGACTTCAAGGGAGACTCCATCCTGGCAGGGAAAACGATGGCATGAGCAGAGGGCTGGACATCACCTCTGCCACAGCACTGCAAACAGCGGCAGGAAGGTGTGCCAAACACTGGCAAGGGGAAGCTGGCTTATAACCCCATCAGCCCGCCCCCAACAACACAGCTCCAGTGAGGTTGTAAAACCCAAACTGCCATCAGCTGGGGATCGAACAATCAGAACACATTCTGGGGGACACCTGGATCAAACCATGACAGTAGGTCTTTGTTAGCTGACATTATTATATCTCATTTCCTTGAGAAACTTCAGATGGACTTCTTTAGCAGGAAACCTACCGGGAACTCGCCAGCTGATGCTCACAGCAGCACAGTGATCCTGGAGAAAGTGATCAATGAATAAGGACCAATTCTCCACCACTGAGAGCTTCTCTCATTTCAGCTCTCACAGAGCTTGTAGCTAATATGTGAAACCGACAATTCTAAGCAAGATGGAGCTATAGGCACTTAGGAGCCTGAGGAGGGATGGACTTCTGATCAGGAGAGGCTTTGGGTAGAACTCAATCCGAGTCGAGATTGAAGCAAGGTGCATGCATTGCTGGATACATGGGAAAGAGTGATGCAAAAGACTAATACATTTGAAACAAAGGAAGGAACCATTATTAAACAAATATTTGTGTTAGGACTAGAAACCCAGAGATACCAATATAATACATCATTGCATTTAGGTTCCGAGCTACAAAGACACAGAACAGATTACAGCCTAACCATTTCTCAACACTATTGTGTTGCCTGGTGATAGGTTAAATACTTTGCTTTCTGTAATTCTTCACAGCTGATGAGCAGCAGACATATAGCAGCCAAATCGCTTGCCCTCGATCACACAGCTGGCTAAAGATAGAACTACACTTCAACCCCAGCAGACGGACTCTTCACTGCGAAAACATGGTTGCCTCACACTAAACAAACCAATGGGTAAAACTGGGAGTGGGGATAGGTCAGGGAAAGTTTTATAAAATTATTGGTGAACAGTTAGTAGGATGTAATAAGACAAGATGGAATAATAATGACCATAGTAGTCCACCTCCACATTTAATATAGATATTATATTATTACTGATGTTATGTCCCTGAGTTCTCACAGCTATGAGGCTGAAGGGCCTTAGGGGTTTATTCCATGAACAAGCAGACCCAGTGAAAAGCTTTAGGAACAGCAAATTTAAACTCTTAGAAGGTCACTGTAGCTGTTAAATGGGGAAAACACACACTGGACAGGACAAGCGCGAAGAAGAAAAAACTAATCAGAAAGGTATTTTAGTAATTCAGACAAGAAGCAGTGCTGTCTTTCATTAGGGTTGTACCATGGGAAAGTGGAGGACATATTTGAAAATCATAAGAATATATGTATGAGATTTAAACTAGGTGATGCAGAAAAGGACACAGGGAGGCGGGGCAGGCGGACAGAGAAGAGGCTCCATAAGACCTAGAGAGGAGTGTGTGTTAGGATGAGCAGTTTATCAGAGGGGAGAATGGAGAGAGGGAAGGAGCCTCGGCCATGACCTCATCCTGTAAGTTAAGAGATGCCGCTACAGGTGAACACATACACACACACACACACACACACACACACACCATATATATATATATATATATATATATATATATATATATATATATATATATATATATATATATATATATATATATATATATATATATATATATATATATATATATATATATATATATATATATATATATATATATATATATATATATATATATGATTTCCTATATGCTCGTTGCCTGGTTTTCCCCAATGTTCCAATGGCAGTTAATTAAATGACCACAATGTACTTGTCAAAACTAAGAAAACATTGGTGCATGTCTGATTTTCCTCAGATTTCACCAGCTCTTCAATGGATTGCCTTTCTCTGTTCCTGGATTCTGTCCAGGAGAGTCCATTATATCAGTCATCCGGTCTGCTTCTGCACCTCCTGGCTGGGATAATTTGTCAGTCTTCCCTGGTTTTTTATGACCTTGGCAGTTTTGACTAGTACTGGGCAAATACTTTGTAGATTATCTTTGAGTTTGGGTTTTTCTAATGTTTTTCCTCATGATTAGATTTGGACATTTTGGCATAGGAAGGAAACTAATAAATTTCACTTAGGAAGACAGGCCTGATGACATATCCCAACACTTGAAAGGCAGAGACAAGGAGGCTCTCTTGTCTCTTGAGTCTGAGGACAGCAGGGCTACTTAGGAAGAACCTGTCCAAAACCAAAACAAAACAAAACACCTTTTTTTTCACTTAGAAAGATCATTCAGTGAGAAAGAACTTGAATGGTTCTTACCAACTATGTGATGATAATCTTACCGTATGAAGTTAGAGTTTGTGGACCTGGAGATTCAGCTCACCAGTAAAGTCCTTGCCTGGCATGCAAGAAACTCAGGGTTTGAGCCCCAGCACTGCAAAAATAAACTTTTATGTTATTTGAAATTTTATCTTGTTTGAATAATGTAAGTGGAATGATGGTCATTTTACATTTTAGAAACAAGAACTGATTTTTCTTTAAATAGGATAGAGCCTGGCTTGGGGGTGTACACCTTTAGTCCCAACACTTGGGGGAAGCGGAGGTAAGAGGATCATCCTGTGAGTTCAAGGCCAGCCTGGGGCTAGAGTGAGACCCTGCCTAAAAATGAAAATCACAATAAATAATATATCAATAGTGATTAATTCTGGGTGATTAGAATATAGATGATTGCTATTATCCTCTCTTGAATTTCCTCTAATTTTAGAAATTCTAAAAACAGTGGGACATGACATCTGAAAAGGCCGAGATAGGAGGATTACGAGTTCTAGGTTAGCCTGGGCTACATAGTGAGCCTCAGTTTTAAACAACTGGAGGTGGGGTGGAAGAAAGGAGAGGAAAAAGACAAGAAATTCCAAATAGAAAGGGCAAAGGAGAAAAGATCCTAGAGAGGAGGAAGGATGGAGAGTACTTGAGGCGAGAGAGAGAGAGAGAGAGAGAGAGAGAGAGAGAGAGAGAGAGAGAGAGAGCTGACAGTGAGCTGAACTTGGAACTCAAAGGTGAAGGCCCTCAGTGAATGAAGGTCACAAGCCACGAAGACTGAGTGGACAGAGGCTCACACAGCGTTTCTGGTTTAGTGGCTTGAGTGGAACCCCATCAGGAGACAGCAGATTTGAAGAGAAAGGAGGAAATTTAGATTTAGACACACAGATAATCAAATCTCGAATCTGACACTGGCCATGCCTTCATTCTGCCTGGCTCCAAATTAGGCATTACTATTCCAGGGGTTCCCAGAATTCTCTCATCACTGACCAGCATCTTTTCCAAAATTCCTTGGGATCCCTCCTGCAGTACCCAAAATTCCAAAATTCCAAAAGTGGTGATTCTTCACACTATTCCCTCATTCTTAAGACTGCTCCCCTTCATTTCTTTTCTGTCGTTGTTATTTATTTTGTGTGGAGAGGGAGGAGTGATTCCCCTGCCAGCCTCCACCTCCCAAGGGTTGGGACTTCAGGCATGTCCAGATTATTTTTTTAATTTGGGGTTTTTGTCTGATTGTTTTCGTTTTTGAGACAAGGTCTTAATCTGTAGCTCTGGCTGGCCTTGACTTTGAACTTTCAACATTTCTCCTATCCCAGCCAGCCTCCAAGTGATTGAGATTATAGCTGTGAGTCACTAACTCTGGCTTCCTGTTTCTAGAATTATAACCATGTTTCATTTCTTAGAACTCAGAACCAACATTGTTACAGTAATGTTGCCAAACTCCAGATTTAATTCAGATTTCTAGTGTCTCATTTTGATTTTTTCTGTTCAAGAATCCAGCGCCAGATACCATATCTCTCTGTGTTTCATTCTGGAAAACAAGAATGCCGTTCTGACCCTTCCCTCTGCTCTTCCTCACAACATGAACTCAGGCCTGAATTAAACACTTTGAAGATCTTTCTTCATTCAAGAAGTGAGCAGGATATCATCAATTCTGCCTCAGAGTGTTTTTGTAAAAATCATAAGCACTCTGAAACCTTAAAATACAGAAAGCTGCACAAACCTTGGACTGAATTATTGTAAGACAATGATGATGCGTTATCATTTATCATTAACAGGAGCAGAACTAAGTTGTGAGTAAATGACAAGACTGGATAATCATGGCATGTATGTTTGGCTTAGAAATACATTTTTAGGGGCTGGAGAGATGGCTCAGCAGTTAAGGCACTTTCCTGGAGAGCCTAATGACCCAAGTTCAATACCCCAGTACCCATGTAACGCCAGATGAACAAAGTGGCCCAAGGCATCTGGAATTCATTTGCAGCAGGTCCTAGCTCTCAAACTTTCTCTCTCTCTCTCTCTCTCTCTCTCTCTCGCTCGCTCGCTCGCTCGCTCGCTCTCTCCTCTCTCTTTCTCTCTCTCTCTCTCTGCTTCCAATAAATAAATAATGAATAATTTTAAAAATATATTCTTAAAATACTTAGATGTAGGTTCAGTTATGAGGGCTAAATTAATTCTAGAGAAGTATTATCATACCACAAGGTAACCATAATTAATAATACTGTCCAGTGTACATGAAACTCCCTGAGTGAGATGATCTTACATATTCTTGTATCACCATCCATAACAAAAGAATCATTGACATGAGATGTGAGAGATGTTATTTAGCTTGATTGTAGAAATCATTTCCCAAGCATTTACACATCAAATATCAGACTGGGCCAGGGATGGGAGTCCATGCACTTAACCCAGCAATCTGGAAGCTGAAGCAGGAGGCTGAGAGGATGAAGCCAGCCTGGGATACATAGTGAGACCCTGTCTCAAAAAAGAAATCACATTGCAACCTTTAAATACATGCAATTTTTATTTTTTTAGGTATAACACAATAAAGCTAGAGAGGAACAAAAGAGGAAATCAGTATAGAAATGTAGACATAATAATATTGTTTTCTATATAAGTCCTGGTGATTTAATACATACATACAGATAATGGCGATTTGCTTCAAGCTGAAGATTTGACCCAGAAGGTACTAAAATGCCCAGTTTCTTCTTTCTGACCCCTACAGAGCTCCTCTGGGAATCACGCCATCCTTGGAAGGAACAACCTAATCCCTTCACCAACTCAGGCACCCACCCTTTTCCCCGTGCTTCTGTCAATTTCAGTTTAAGGAAAAAAACAATAAATCTTTCATGCAAGACTGCAACTATCATGTTTTCACAGACCTATAATGGCAGCTTGAGGAGGTGGAGGCAGGATGCAAGGCCACCTTCATCTACAAAGTGGAGGCCAGCCTGGGCTGCAGGATACTCTGTCTTAATTTTTTAAATTTTAATTAAAAAATAAGATCTTGGGGGCTGGGAAGATGGCTCAGCAGCTAAAAACAAAAACAAGAAAAAGCTTGCTTTCAAAACCTGGCAGCTGGAGTTTGATTCCCCTAAACTCATGTAAAGCCAGATGTACAAAGTGGCACATGCATCTGGAATTCATTTGCAGTGAGAAGAGGCCCTGAACACCCCCATCTGCCTTTAAAAATATGGCATGGCTATTATTTTTTCTAGATTTTCAGACCCCTGCAGGACATCACTACAAATTTTAGTCTTTTCCTAAACTTCAGATTGTAATTTCTAAAATTACCTCCCTTTAACTACTTCACACACACACACACACACACACACACACACACACACACACACACACACACACTCGAGAGCAGACACAGATCCAATCCAGAGCTTTATACATGTCAGGCAGGAATCTTTCACTAAGCTACATTTCCAGCTATCTTTTATTATCATTATTATTATTATTAGTAGTAGTAGTAGTAGTAGTAGTAGTAGTATTGAGACAAGGTCTCACCTAATTGCTTGGCTGCTATAAACTCACTCTGTTGTCCAGGCAGGTTTTGAACTTGTGATTCTCCTGCCTCAGCCTCCTAAGTTGCTAAGATTCAGTCCTGCAGCAGGCCTGACCAATGATCCTATTTCTCTCCATGAAGTAATATCTCCAGTCACTCAGAATAAAAATCTTAGGTATATCTTTTGTACAGACAAAATGGAATTATAGAATTGAACAGTCAGCCCCTGCATTAAAATATAGTTTAGATAAAGCCAGCTCAGCCACCTGCCTCCACATTGGTCAAAAATAGACTTCCAGGCTATTTTTCAGCCATAATAAAAATTAAAAAAACAAAAGAAATGAAGCCCTAATATATGCTATATGAAAGAAACCAGAAACTCCTTTTTAAAAAATATTTTATTTATTCATTTTCAAACAGAGAGAGAGGGAGAGAGAGGGAGAGAGAAAAAAGAGAAAGAGAGAGAGAGACTAGAAGAGAGAGTGTGCTCACCAGGGCCACCATCTTGTGCATCTGGCTTATGTGGGTACTGAGGAGTTGAACCTGGGGCCTTAGGCACTGGAGGCAAGTGCCTTAACCTCTGAGCCATCTCTCCAGCCCAAAACCAGAAACTTCTGAGAACTTATCAACTTATGAGAAATATCCAGAAGCAGTGTGTACATAGAGACAGAATGTAAACTGAAGGTAGCCAGAATCTAAAAAGAGAAAAATAGTAAGAAAATGCCTTTAATAGATTTGGAGTTTTACTTTGGAGTAATGGAAATCCTTTGGAAGCAGATAAGTACAACAGTTGTACAATATTGTGAATGTACTAATGGTCACTAAATGGTTCCCTATAAAATCATGGATTTTTATGTTACATGAATTTCAGCTCAATGTATCATTTTTTCCTAACTAGACTTCAAGTGAATCCACCAACCTCCAGCACACCATTTCATCCCACCCTACCCTGATGATAGATTCATCTCCACTCATTACCACTTTTATTAGGAAGCCACTACGACTTCCCTTTACATCAGGATTAAAATCGCCTGTCCTTGACGATCTGAGGCCCCTCATTCATTTTCCATAAATATCTGCACATCAAAGCTCATCTCCTCAACAAGTTTCACATATGCCCAACTAGGCTCTCTCTGGCCAATGGTCTCAAGGACCAACTAAAATTCTTCTGGGTTGATCTCAAGCTGCCTTCAACCTATCTTGCTTCTCTGTGCATCTCTCTCCTCTGGAGTCATCCTGCACTTCAGAGAGCTCTAAAGAACATAGTTTTCGTTTGCCTTGCTAACAAGGCCATAACTTCCCTTGGAGGCAACAGACCATGTCGTTGGTTCTCACAGTGGCTGTTATACTTTAGGGACTACAGGAAGACTCAATAACTACTTCGCTGATTATTCATCAACCACTACTCATCTATTTCTCTCTCTCCTCCTGCTAAGTTATGGTGTCTCTGTGTTTGGAATAATAGCCAACCTTCCCTATGACATCATCTTAATTTCTACCTTATTTAGCAAAATATAGTCCCTCTAATTTCAGGAAAATTGAGCATCTATCATCTAATAAAATAATTAATTCACATAGACTTCCGCTCTATAAGCTAGAGTGATCAGGGCCCCCTTTCCTTCACAGGGAGTTCCTGAAGCCTCCTTCCTCGAATTTGTAGAATTCTCTAGAAAGACCAGATGAGCACAAGTGGGAAGGTAAGACAGGCTGTTAGCTATCTATGGAATGATATCTCAGAAACTAATCTATGCCCCTGCAACTGAAAGCCAAACAAAACCAAAACTCAACTGAAATGATAAACACTTTGTTCAACCAACTGCCCTTTACAGCCCTCTTCCCCGTCCTTGTCTCACACAGGAATCTGTGATCATGGCCATGACGATGCGAAAGATTTTATAGAGGCTTTGTTTGGTGAGCGGGGCTCTATGGCAATCAGACAAGAGCAGTTCCAGGAGAAAAGCTAGAATTTAGAGGAAATCATGGCCTTGGACTTGGGACATCTCAGTCCTTTAATTGTTCGAATCAGAGTAAGACTATAAACAAGCTAACCTATCGGGGGTTCGGGGGGTAGGGGTGGGGTTCTGATGTAGGGTCTCACTCTAGCCCAGGCTGACCTAGAATTCACTATGTAGTCTCAGGGTGACCTTGAATTTACATTCATCCTCCTACCCCAGCCCCCTATGCCTGGCACTCTTTCAGGTTTTGTTTGTTTTTGTGTTTTTCATTTTCTTTTGCTTTTGAGGCGCACGGGGTCACCAGTATTCCAATCTGGTCTCAAACTCTCTGTGTAGCCAAGGATGACCTTGACTTTCTTGTCCTTCCTTCCTCTACCTCCCACACTGGTATTATAGGCATGGGCCACCATATCCGGTTTATAAGAGAGAAGAGATCAAACCCCAGGGCTCCATACATACTAGGTAAGCATTCAACCAACTGAGCAACATCCTCCATTCCTTTGTTTCTTGTTTTTTTTTTTTTTAAAGACAAGGTCCCATGTAGCCGAGGCTGGCCCCCAATACTGAGTGAAAACTGGCCTTGAACTCCTGATTCTCCTATCTCAGCCTCCTGAGAGCTGGGATGACAGCCTTGAATGAACGTACTAGCTGGTATCTTCCCACTGCAAGCATCTTTTCTGCCTCAGAAGAGATCCATGTTGTTCGTGCTCGACCATACAACAGTGATGAAGGAATGTGGGCAGGAGCAAAATATAAACATATCAATACCAAATAGACATAGATCTAAACACAGTGTGAATCTGATAAAGGTTAAAATCAGCGTAATAAAGAGATTCCAATTATCTCCAATATCAGAGATTCACCATTTCATAGCATCCTGATTATGTTACTGTTTTAATACGTACTGATAAAGTCCATATACATTGTTGTTTTATATATCTACACATATTTTATCCAGGACCAATGTTCCTTTTTAAAATGTATTTTTATGTTATATTTCATAAGCAATTCAGTTTGGCTCCTGAGCAACATTCTTCCACCCACACAGGCAAGTCTGCCAAGCCTTCTAGGTTGTGTAATATTCTTTTGTAGTATTCTTTTTTATCAGGACATCAAGTAAATATAATTTTTTTTTCTGAAGAAAGAAATCTGCTTTCCTGCCAAGCACCCAGGTTACGGAGTGATATAATACGAATGATCCACACATTCTGTATGTTCTCCAAAGACTTCAAGTGAGATACGGCATGGCTGCTACCTACAGAGAGAGGTGTACGTAAGGAATTATGGATGCGAATTTGTCCTGAGGTCCTTAAGCTTTTCCATAAACAAATACATAATTAGGGAATCTTGCTATCTTTTTTGCCTAACTAGTTCATAAGATCAATCATTTCATTTTTCACAACCCCATGAGATGCAGTCATTACTAGACCTCTAAGGCACCCTCAGTGGGATCCCATTTCCAACTCAAAACCATAAAAACAAGGCAACAAAAAAATTATGTAGATTTGAAAAGCATAGGTGACCTGGTGTCAAGTCACAGCAGAAAATCCCCCATAGGATGGAGGGAGGCAGAAAATGAAGACTGGCGAGAAAGCCCTTGCTTTGTAATCATAAGACCTGAGTTTGACTCTCAGAACCCACATTAAAAACAAACCTCAAGTGTGGGGACACATGCTTGTAATCCCAGTGCCAGGGAGGTGGAGTAAGTGGGTCCCTGGAGCTCACTGGTCAGCAAGTCTAGCCTAATTGGCAAGCTCCAGCCCAATGAGAGACCCTGTCTCAATAACGGTGAATGGTACCCAAAGAAGGACAGTTGAGGGTTGGAGAGATGGCTCAGCAGTTAAGGTGCTTGCCTACAAAGCCTAAAAGCCCAGGTTCCATTCCCCAGTGCCCACGTAAAGCAGATGTACAAAGAGGTGCATGCATCTGGAGTTCATTTGCAGTGGCTGGAGGCCTTTCTCTCTCTCTCTCTCTCTCTCTCTCTCTCTCTCTCTCTCTCTCTTTCTCTCCCTTTCTCTTTTTCTCTCTCTCCTTACAAATTAAAAATATATATATTTTTTAAGAAATAGGAAAAGAATGACAGCTGAGGTTGTTCTCTGGCCTTGCATGTCTGCACACGCACAGCGCGCACACACGCGCACACACACACACACACACACACACACACACACACACACACACACACCTAAAATACAAACATGAACACACACAGAGAGAAAACTAATGTTAATAGGACTGTGAGAGAAACTAGGGGAAAAATCTCAGAAGTAAGATCGCCAAGAAATTTAGTCTCAAGAACACACTTCAAACTTAAAATATTGCTGGAGAGATGGTTCAGTGTTTAAGGCGCTTGCCTCAAACTTAAAATATCACACCCAAGTGTAATTTCTTTCTGAAACTTCTGGATGAAATTGCATATGCAGAAATCCTACTTTGGATGGGTCCCTCCTGGGAAGTCATTATAGCTTACAGTTTAAGGTCATTTAAATAATAAATACCAACTACATCAAACCAACACAATCTAGAAAAAAAATGGGATTCACTAGAGAAAACCACAGCCAACATCATGTGCAATTCAACTCAGAGCCCACCAAGGGAAGAGTTATTCTCCTCCAGTTTAGATCACCAAATCCATATCCTCAGAGCTCCTTGGTCCTCTAATTAAAAGAAGCCCACTTGGATGATAGAAATGGGCCTATGCATAATGAGTCATTCCATGGCATGGAATCTTAAGCCTGCAACTCATTATCAATTTAAATCACATAGAGTCTGGAATGCAATTACAGACAGTCAGGCAACAAAGGAATAAAAGCCCACACTAGAACTCTGTGTGTGTCCGTGTATGTGTGCCTGTATGTGTTTGCATCACCCACGAGTATAGTAGTGTTGACAAGTGAGGACAAATGGAGCAGTCACTTCTCTGGTCCCCTGTTTAGTCAGGATGCGAGACTGATCAAGTCATTATGGGTATCTCTCTGTCAAAGAGGAAAGGGGGATAAGTGATGGAGGATGCTCCAAGTGCACACATAGAAACACATCTTACAGAAACTGAGCTCAACCTTGGAGGGAGGAAATCACCCTGCATTTGTCAGCCCGTTCATCCATGAGCACACCCCATCTTGCGTCTAGGAAGAATTAGGCATCTAGCCCAATCTACTCAAGAAAGGCACATTTCCTTGGGGCTTCCTTAAGTAGAGCACTGCTTTGTAGCGCTGTCAAACCCTCTGAAAGATTCCCTGGGCAAACCTGTCTGTGACCTGAGACCACATCACCTCTGCTTTTCACATCTATATAATTTTTTCCTTGTCTTGTTTTTGTGATTTTAAGTTGAAAATGGGATCCCCTCCATTCCTACATATAAGTTCATATCAGGCTTTGAGTAGAGCACGTGCCCAGAATACTTGTGGTTCTGGGCTGATCCTCAGGCCTGACGGAAAAAATTTTAAAAAAGAAAAGAAAGAAAACAAAGGAGGAAGAATGAAGAAGAGGGAGAAACAAACAAACAATAGCAATATTATCTATAATAGCCCAAAAGTGGAATAAATCAAATTCCATCAATAGAATAGATAAGCAAAATGTGGTTTGTCCATATAAGGAAATCATTTCTACTAGGCATAGTAGTGCACACTTGTAATCCCAGCTACCAGGAGACTGAGGCAGGAGGATTCTACAGTTGAAGCCACACTAAGCAACTTATCAAGACACTATCTCAAAATGAAATTATTAAAAGAGCTATAAAGTGACTGGTGTATTTATAGCCTCACAGTGAATACTGATAACCCCATGGATGGGGAAGAGAGGACAAAAGAGGGCAATCTGATGGGAATATGACCAATATGCAATATACTCATACAATTAAGTTCTCAATCTAAAAAAAGGCTAGCGAGATGGCTCAGCCTGCAGAGCCTAGCTGGAGACCCTGGCACACCCATTCTCTCTGTCTGTCTCTCTTCTATCTTTCACTGCTTATAAATAAACAAATAAAAACATTCTTTCAGGGCTGGAGAGATGGCTTAGCAGTTAAGGTCTTTGCCTGCAAGGTACAAGGACCAGAGTTTGATTCCCCAGTGCCCAGGTGCACATGCATCTGGAGTTCATTTGCAGTGGCTGAAGGCCCTGGAGCACCTATTCTCTCTCTCTCTCTCTCTCTCTCTCTCTCTCTCTCTCTCTCTCTCTCTCTCTCCTCTCTCTCTCTTTCTCTCTCACTCTCTCACTCTCTCACTCTCCCTCCCTCCCGCTCTTAAATAAATAAATAATTTTTTTTTAAAAAAATTAAAATTATTTTTTTAAGTTAGAAAATAGAAAAAGCAGGAGATGTAGCTCGTGGAGTGGTAAAGCATTTACCTAGCACACATGAGGCCCTGGGTTCAATTACTCAAACAGGAGGGGAGAAGAGCAGAGGAAGGGAAGGAGCCAGGGGGAGAGGAAAGGGCAAATGACAAATTGCAGGGAATAGAAATGTTCTGAAAGTCCAAAGTTGCCATGGTTGCACAGTTCAGTGACCCGCCTACTTTATTTTTTAATTGTGCCCTTTAAATGTGTCAATTTCAATGTGAATCTTATCTTGAAGAATGCCATTCAAAGCCAAAAACCTAAATTTTCTCAATGGGAAAGGGTCCATCAGAGACCCAGTAAATAAATTCAAAATGTCCTCTCCTAAACATACCACTGGGAAATTTCCAAACCCCAGGGATAAAGGGAGCATTGGGACATCTTAGAGAGATTTCCATCCCCATAGGAATGGGGCCACCTGGTGCCAGGGGAGCAGGAACATGGCTGCCAGTTCTCTGAGGGAAAATGGTTTTCAACACGGTCTTTTTCTCCCACGAAACTATCACAAAAGGATAAATCTAGAAGGACTGTGAACATTTTACTTCCCTACATCCTTTATTCTGAAGCTTCCTAAGGAGGTACCCTCACAAAGTGTGCATGGAAAAATCCAGAAGGAAGAAGACACAGATTCAGAAAAAGAGCCAGCTCAACTGAGTACAATGAAGGAGTCCCAATGCCAGGGTTGGGAGGGGGGGATAGGGAACTCAGAATTTTCCCTTTCTTCTACCAACTGGATACACTCTGTACGAAAAGAGAGCAATTTAAACCCGAGATAAAGGTACAGAAAGATTTAAGTTTAAAAGATTTTCAAGTCTTGGGCTGGAGAGATGGCTCAGTGGTTAAGGCACTTGCCTTCAAAGCCTAAGGACCCTGGTTCAATTCCCCAGTACCCAAGTAAAGCCAGATGCATAAGGTGGCTCATGCATCTGGAATTCATTGCAGTAGGTAGAGGCCCTGGTGCATGCCCATTCTCTCTCTCTCTCTCTCTCTCTCTCTCTCTGTCTTGTGTGCTCTCATTCTCATTAATAAATAACATACTTTTAAAAATATTTTATTTATTTATTTTTCAAGCAGAGAGGGAGAGAGAGAGAGAGAGAGAGAGAGAAAACACCAGGGCCACCACCTTGTGGGTCTGGCTTATGTGGGTCCTGGGGAATTGAACCCAGGGCCTTAGGCACTGGAGGCAAGTGCCTTATCCGCTGAGCCATCACTCCAGCCCTAACATACTTTTAAAAAATCTAATATGGGTCCCTCTTATAAACAAGATTCATGGTAGAGCAAGGTGAAAGGGAGATACTGCCTTTTTATTATGTCTTCTACAGCTTTTTGAATCCATAGTTCTGCATTATGTTGATGGAAAATTTCGAATTAGTTAAGAATTGAATATAACCATTCATTGGTCCCTTACCACATACAAAATGTAAGGTACAATGTTAGAACACAAAGGAAAGCCAGGTGTGGTGACTTAAGTCTGTAATCAGAGCACTAGGGAGTTCAAGGGTAGCCTTGGATACAGAGTGAGTTAGCCTAGGCTAGCTAAGGCTTCAGAGTGATAACTTGCCTCAAATTATTTTTTTTAAAAGACAGACTAATGGACAGACAGATAGATAGATAAGCAGGCAGACAGACAGAAAGACGCAAAGAGAGACATGGAGCAAAATAATTTATAGTTTCCATAAAGAGCTTATAGCCTTTTGAAGTATAACCAAAAAATACACTCTAACTATGATTGCTAAACCACTAGAAGAGTTATTACTTCTCTCTCCCACCAAAACCAAAGAGCCAGTGGGTGATTAATTACACCCGAAAATGAAGCTAAGTTGCATGAAAGTGGTAGCATTTAAGCCCAAACGAATTGGTAAGATATTTTGATAGAGAAAGGAAAAAGTATATTCTAGCTTTTCTTGAAATACATTCCACAAAGGGACAATCGTTTGTAGACATTCCTCACGAAAAGAAAATCGCACCTTCCAGGAAGGAGCTGTTATTTCTGAAATCCTCATCTCAAGAGGAGAAGAAGTATTCAGAGCATTTCACAGTAAGCTCAGACTTACCTGTACCAGAAAATATTTTCTGAGCTTGTGAGTCACTTAGTTACTTAAAGAGGAAAAAAAAAATCCTCAGAGAAACAAGATTATATTGTGAGCTAGTGAACATAAAGATTAAATTCATTTACCTAGAACAGTTTCTGTTGACTTTAATAGACTTTAGGTTGACAGAGTTCTCTGATTCTGTAACAAAAAATATCAGAGCCTTTTCAATGGAAAATATCACATTGAATCACAGTTTGGGTGTGGTGGGTTTTTTTCCTTTTTATTTGTTATTAGTACACATATTGATAATTTCTAACTTTAAGCTTATGTTATTAAAGGTTGAAATTTCTAACATTCTATCTCTGTATTTGGCAGCAAATTTAAGTATTTTACCTACTTACTTTGTTCATTTAAAGAAATGAGTTGTTTGTCTGATTTGGTTTCTCTATCCAAAATCAATTTTAAGTCAAAATAGGTTAAAACCTAATGCATCTTGGCAGGATGTGGTGGCACATGCCTACATTCCTAGCATCAGGAAGCTGGGGCAGAAAGGTTACTTCATGGTCAGGGTCAGACCCTCTCTCAAGATGAAATTTTTTAAAAAGTGAATTTTAGCCGGGCATGGTGACACACGCCTTTAATCCCAGCACTCAGGAGGCAGAGGAAGGAGGATCACCATGAGTTCAAGGCCACCCTGAGACTACACAGTGAATTCCAGGTCAGCCTGGACTAGAGTGAGACCCTACCTCGAAAAACCAAAAAAAAAAAAAAAAAAAAAAGTGAATTTTGCTATGAAGTCACTTGAAAAAAATTGAGCATTTGGGTGAAAATAAATTTTCATTTGTTGAAAAATATTTTTAAAGTAATATTTCTACTTTTAGTATATCTTTTTAGTACTGAACTATAAATCAAAATGTCATGGCATAGAAAATAGGAATACATTAATATCTTAAAATCAGTACATGTTGCAGATAGTTGTGATGTTTAATACTATTTCGTAAAGTTTCCTTGAAAAAAAAATCTATTTATTCTTCCATGTTCCGTGCTTAATCTCAACTGCTTTCACAAATCGACCTTATTTCCTCAGGCAGAGATAAACCTGGTGGGAAAGAAAAAAGTACCTATTTCAAGTCAACAAACACTCACTGGGTGAGAACAGAAAAGTGTGTGTTCACAATCTCCCAGAGATCAAGTGGAGGTGGAATGACAAGACTGTGTGATGCCCACAGGGCCATCTGCAGACAATCAGAGCAGGAGTGAAGAGGGCTGGGCCTGAATCTGGGGGTGCAGTAGGGTGCAGGGGCTCCTGCCTAGTGCTCGTGAGCCTTTGGGTTCAGTCTCTAGCAGAGTCCAGTCCCATAGGGCAGGGAGTTAGCAAACACAGGCGCCACAGAGGAAGGAGATTGGCGTTGACCAAATGGAGACAATCTCTTGGCCGAGAGTGAAATACATGTGAAATAGTCAGAAACAAACTGATAGGCAGCTTTGCAAGTATGAATCCCAAGGATTTGTGAGTCGCCTATTTGAGACAGCTCTTGTGTGTGTATATGTAAACAAGCTCTATTTTTTCAATCTTAACGCGCCCAAAACTGAGTTTAAAATCTGCACCCCCAACACCTGTTCTTCCTTTGGGTTCTTTACCTACGTGAAAGGTATCTTTGCCCATTGAGTTTCCCTTTAAGGACTTGGAATAGAAGGAGAGGACCTCAAGTCTTGAACACAAGCATTCAGACACTCAAGAGCACTAACCGGGGAAATAATGCCTTCATCCTGCTCTCCCTTCTCCCTCCAATCGACCACCAATTTCTATTATTCCTATTGTTTCTCAAATTGCTTCTCCCACCAGGCCCTCATGAGCTCTTATCTGAATTATCACCAGGCTAAATTAACACAGGTGTTCCTACCCATCACCTCGCTGCTCCCCGACATGTCTTCAAGCCCATACATAGTCAAGGATTATGTTTCTAAAACATAAATATAATTAGCTGCAATATTATCATCTAACATTCACACATGCAGATTAAAAAGTCGTTTACTTGCTGAATGTGGTGGCACATGCATAGCATCCCAGCACTTGGGAGGTAGAGGCTGAAGAACCAGGAGTTCATGGTCATTCCTTACTATACAGGCTCTCTTGGGCTATTTGACACCTTGTCTGCCATGATGGCACACATCTGAAATCCCAGCAGAAGGAAGGCTGAGAAAATTATATCTTAAGTTGGAGAACAGCCTGGGCTACGTAGTGAGAGTCTATCTCCAAAGTTAAATAACTAAAATTATTTTTGAGTTTCTTCAGTCTTCCTGATTCCTCATTCCACTGAGCAGCGGGAATCATTTAAACTTGCCAGTTAAGGTCATGTTCATTTTCTTCTGTAGATGCATTTTGTTTTCAGGGTTGAGGTCTGAACTTGGGGCCTCACACATGGCAAGTATTCTACCACTGAACTACATCCCTAGTCCCTAGGGCATCTAGCTTTTTAAGTTGCTTTTAAGTAGCTCAAAATTCCTTAGAATTTTGTTCTAACCCACAAGCTTCCTCCCTTTCATTTTTCCAACACACCATCAGTCCTATGGCCTCTGGGGGTCATTCTCCCACCAGGGGAGAGGTGAGATTCCTCCCCAGGGGATGACTCCTCAGCAGTATCTCACCCATCCACCAAATCTACTTAGCCTTTTTCTGCACGTAAAACTTGGCTTATTTGGAAATACACAAAACAGTACTGTCCCCTGTTTGGGCTCAAGTTATGTAACTGATGCTTATGTGCTTTGTGAACCCAAAAGATCCTCCCTTTGAAGGCTCTAAAATGGTATATGGGATTAGCAATGAGATGACCTTGAGAATGGTGAACAGTAACATTAAGATTATCCTATGGGCCTATAAGGAAAGCAATTTTTTTACAATTTTTTTACATTTTACATTTATTGTAAAAACAAGTGTTATATTTTAAAATCAGCATGAATGGGAATGGAAGCAGAGTGACTATTATAAATATATTTTTTATTTTGTTTTTGTTTGGAGACAAGTTCTCACTATGTAGCCCAGACTGCCCTCATTCGAATACCGCTGTGTCATCCTCTCCTGTGCTGGATTACAGGCATGTGCCACCATACCAGGCAATATTAGTGTTCACTCTCTGTCACTCTTTACCCTTCTTCTGTTACCAGGTTTTGCCAGCTTCACGACACACTGTTTCCTGGGACTCACCTTGGAGTCTCATCTCCTCCTGGTCACAGCCATTGACTGGTTCCAGAATGGACACCTGAACCAAACACAACCAGCTCCTGGAGGTCTTGCCAGAATGTCTCTGTTTTGTCTGCCCAAAATAGAATCCCTTGCTTTTCAGGTCACTAATTCAAGGGCTGCCTTCAGATATGTCACCCCTTTCCTTCCTTGTCCCCGAAGGAGTGAGCCAGACTTCCAAGGAAGAGAAGGAGCTGGCTTTGGAGGGAGGCAGAGATAAATCAGATTGCCCTAACATCATACGAGACCCCAGCCCTAGATGATGCAGGAGGCAAGGGACTTTTGCCTGTCATGGGTCATATTATCAGCGTATTTCCTCTCCATGCTTATGCTAGCAGGGGCTTCTATCAGTGCAACCAGGAGTTCATTCAGGAAGAAATCCAAACTCCACAACTTCAGAATCTTGATAATATTGTGGACTTTGGAATCAGACAGACCTACACTCGAATTCTGACTTCTCTAATTATTATGTGACCTCAGATAATTAGTTACCTCTCAGATTAGTTAGGTCTAAAACAGAAAGAAATAACACTTTTTACATAGTTTTGTGAAAGAAGAATCCTTGATAGAGTGAATATGCCAGAGAATGTTCATACATAAGCTGGTATTGTTATCATTATGGCTAATGTCAGGATCTAAGATGGGAAAATTGCTCTGACCATACGCTTAGGTATTATCAAACTTAAAATAGCAGCATGTCTATAAGAAAGGGGGTTATGGGGATTGGAAAGATTGCTCAGTGATTAAGGCAGTTGACTCCAGAGCCTAAGGATCAGGGTTCAATTCCCTAGTAAACATGTAAGCCAGATGCACAAAGTAGGGCATACATCTGGAGTTCGTTTGCAGTGACTAGGGGCCCTGCTGTGCCTATTCTCTGTGTATCTCTCTATTTACAAATAAATAAATAAATATGAAAGAAAAAGAAATATGGTTGGTCAGCGCTATGTTTCGTCAGGTCCCTAGCAGGATAGCATACATGTGGAGTCCTCACAAGACCAACAGATGTGAATTGGTATCTGGGAGCACCGCTGTCCATTTTGGGCTCACAAGAAGCACTCCCACGCTCTGACTCAGTGTTCAGCCAAATGCCAATTGAAATAGTCTGCTTGGCAATTCCTCTCGGAAGTCCAGGTGGAAGGCCTGTGAGGCTGTGAAGGCTGTCCTTTGTATTTGGAGGCAAGCCCCCTAGGACGATGATGGCCCATGTTCTAGCCACTGCAGGTTCAGTGATGACTCAAAGACCTATGGGGGCGGAACAGGTAAGGCAAATGAGAAGCGCAGCTTGGCAGAGGAGGAGGAGAGGAGGGATTGCTGGCCACTGACAGCATTCCTAGCCTTCCAGTTCCAGCCTCTGCTGAAATGGAAAGGCATGCCCAATATTGACAGATGGCCTGATGGGGGGGGGGCAGGAAGCCAGAGTCACAGAATTACAAAATAAATACATGCAAAAATATATTTATGAAAAGTCTTCTAGAAAACATGTTAAACAATGGTACATAGGCCACACAGACCTCAACCACCATTTCGATCTGAGTTGCTCACTTCACTGGTCATTTCTGAGTAAGGGGTTCCCTCACTCAGTGACTTCGCTGATCACTTCTTAATAAAGGGTTCCCTTAGTCAGTGACTTCACTGGCCACTTCTGAGTAAGAAGACTCCATGCTCTAACCTTCTGCCTTGATGTCTGGGAGCTATACTGACTGACTGTACTCTCTGAGAATCCTACATTCCTCCTTTTCAGAGGACCTGGGTCTCTCCTGGGTCTGGTATTATGATGGTCCCTCTCCTCAGGTTTTGTTGGAAAATGTATATTATAGTGCATGCCTGTAATCCCAGCACTCATAAGACTGAGGCAGGGGGATTTCATAAATTTGAGGCCAGCTTGAGCTATATGGTTCAAAGCTAGCCTGAGATACATAGCAACATCCTATCATATATATATATAATATATGTCATTTAACATCTGCCTTCTACCTTGTCCAGGAACAGATAGTCTGAGCAATGATTTATTTAGGATAACAATGACTTCTCCCTTCCCCTCCCCTTTTTCTATGTCAAAGACAACTCTTTTACCCACCAAAGTTCACAGAAGCCATACCTTGCTTTCAAATTGATCCATATTCATTGTATATGCCTTAGAACAATTGTAAAGATTCAAACCCACTGTGAACCAAGTGTGGAGGTGCGGTTATTCTTACTACTTGGTACTTAACCTGATTACCTTCCTTCCCTCACATCTCTATTAGGATAAACAAATATTGCATTGAGACTCTATGGGTAGCATTTTTCTTATAGAATAACTAAAGGAGAATTACATAATACAGATATCCAATTGCTTCTAGTTCTCAATAATTCAGTATCAACCTAGAGATATAGATAAAACCCTACTATCTCAAACTTCACCAAAATAGAATTTAAATAACATGTTCAGGCAAACCCCCAAAGAAGCTAATAGATTTTACAAGTGAAAGAACAGAAAGATTAACAGTAAATGACTTAGCAATCTCAGAAAACAAACAGTGAAGAAAGCCAAAAACTAATCAGATTAGACCATAAAACTCCCCAAATTTAGGACTTGGCAGCATCAAGTAACTGCTAATCCGAGTGTAAAAACAGGACTAAAACCCCAGAGTATTGTCTGAACGTGTGATTAAGAAGCAATTAAAACTCCCCTCTCCCTACCTTACCTGCAGAACACTGGTGACTTACTCTCTGGATCCATGAGCCAGAGGCCACCATATTAAACTAAGGATAATGTGACTGTATTAGTTACTTTTATGTAGCTATGACTAAAATACAACTGTGACCAAAATTCTGAGAAAACAACTTTAAAGAGGAAGGGTTTTATTTTTTGGTTTATTGTTTCATAGTGTTCATTCATCTCCATGGCCCCATGTACTTGGTCAGAACTTAATGGCATCCAGAAGACACCAGGTGTAACTTTCATCCCCAGTGACGTACTTCCTTCAATAAGATCTCAGCTCCTGCTTTCCAGGATCTCCTACAAGAGCAGGAGGTTGAACATTTCACGTTCATCCAAAACAAAGACCATTCTAGAAATGCACTAAATGAACTTCCACAAGTGCAATGTGGACTCTCAATATTCTGACAGCGTATTTATACTCCTTGGAAAAGAGATGGAAAGGACCTCCCCGGTTAGACATGGTAGCACACATCCAGCAATGTGGAGGCTGAGACAGGAGGATCTCCATGAGTTCGAGGCCATCCTGGTCTACGTAGAAAGTTTCTGTCTTAGAAGATGAGGAAGGGAGAGAGAGGGGAGGGGACGGGATCTTTCCTCGTAAACCCGTAACCACGTGGACATAAATGAACTGCTGTGTCCTGAGTTTCTGCATTTGTAGTTTCAACCAAACAGAGCAAAAATACTCAGGGGAGAAAGTGCACCTGAACTTAACCTGTAGATGGTTTTGCTCTGGCATTATTGCCTAACCAATACAGTACAACAGTTCTTTACATCCTGTCAACACTATCTTAGTATTGTCTGCAGTGTTGGATAGACGAGAGGAATGTTCGTAGACCAGAGATACATATGTGCCTTTTTTTTCTTTCTTTCTTTCTTTCTTTTTTTTTTTTTTTTTTTTTTTTTTTTTTTTTTTTTTTTTTTTTTTTTTTTTTTTTTTTTTTTTGGTTTTTCGAGGTAGGGTCTCGCTCTAGCCCAGGCTGACCTGGAATTCACTATGTAGTCTCAGATTGGCCTCAAACTCATGGTGGTCCTCCTACCTCTGCCTCCAGAGTGCTGGGATTAAACGCGTGCACCACCACACCAGCTAAGACCACCTCTGTCTGTGCCTTTTTCTATAAGGGACTTCATTGAGTGTCTGCTCTGGAGCCAAGCCTCTGAAGACACAAGAGGATGAGCGGGGACAGAGAGTGAGGACCTGATAGGAACCACCCTGACAATTGTGTTAATGCTGGCATGTCTTTCTTTACCCGATAAACCTAGCAGGTTATATTATTTACCTGCTTTTTTATTGAGGGGGGTTGTTTGTCTGGACTGTTTTTTATTGTTTTCTTTTTTTGAGTTTTTCTAATGTATACCTTGAGTGACTTCAGAATAGCCCTGCTCAGCCTCCTGAGTGACATCATTCCAGGTACGCACCATCACATTCAACAAACCTTGTATTTTTATATATTTATTTATTTATTTGTAAGGAGAGAGAGGAGGGGAGAGAGAATGGACTGACAGGGCCTCCAGTATCTGCAAACAAAACTCAGATACGTTTGTCACTTTGTGCATCTGACTTTAAGTGGGTACTGGAAAATCGAACCCAGCTCCTCAGGTTTTACAGGCAAGTGTCTTAACTGCTGAGACATCTCTCCAGCCTGAATGTGCAATTTAAAAAAAAAAAAAAGGTTGGATGTGGTTTTTTTTTTCATAATTTCCTTCTACATGTAGTTTCTTGAGCTATGCAAAGAAAGTGTCAATAATGAAAGGTTCAACTCCATGCCAGCAAAGATTCTAAACCACTTTTCAGGGATCCATTGATAAATATGAAGAGATACCCAAGAATTGACAGATATTTGAGAAGATGCCTGATAGAAAAAACAGAGGGAAAAGGGGGAACAGAGACAATTCAATAAGAGGAAATCTTGTTATAATGTACTGTTAATGTCCTCAGAGAGAGCCCAGTGTGGTGGTTATGTTTGGAATCCTAGCACTTGGAAGGCTGAGGCAGGAGGATTGTAAATTCTAGGCAAATATGGATTATATGATGAAGCTCTACATTTTAAAAAAAAGTCCCAGGCACACCTGTTATCCTGACACTGACTTTGGGAAGCGAAGGCAGAAAGATTGGGAATTTAATAGCCAGTCTGGGCTATCTGAAACCCTGTTTCAAAAAATAATTTTAAAAAACTAAGACAATTTATATAGAGATTTTGGAAACTGAAAAATAAAATAGTCAAACATAAAACTCAAGAGAAGATTGGAAAAAGACATTGAGGTCATGCCCTTGAAAAAGAGCAAAGTCAGTGATACACAATTAAGAGACTAGACTCAAATTAGATGAGTGCTTCAATGATTCCATCATCCAAGTAATTAACATTCCACAATGAAAGAACAGAGAAAATGGCTACCAGAAGATCATTCATAAAATAATTTATAAGATTTATTGTGAATGTGAGTATCCTGGCTGAATGGAGCTCTTTGCCTGGCCCAATGGATGAAGACAGCCGACACTGAATAATGCTTCACTGTGGATGTCAGAACACTGGCACTACCCTGCAGTTTTTCAGAAGGCAGAAAATGCATTTCACATAAAGAATCAAGCAGCAGGAACTGAGGGGATGGCTCAGTGGGCTCTTGCTGTGGAAGCATGAGGACCTGAATTCAGATCTCCAGCACCCACATAAAATGCCAGATGTGATAAAATAGAAAATAAGCCAATGATCCAGCCCTGAGGAGACAGATCATTGGGGCTTGCTGACCAGCTCGTCTAGCCAAATCTGTGAGCTTCAGGTTCAGTGAGAGAACCAGACTCCAAAAATCAGGTGGAAAGCAACTGAGAAAGACACCCAACATCAACCTCTCATCCCCACACAGACGCGCACGCACGCAACCCACACACGAATGAGCATGAATGCACACTGGACAGACACATGCAAAAGAATCAAAGATCAACAGTGACAATGGACTAGAAAACTAAAAAGCAAAATAAATTCAAGATATGGCCATCATGGTGCACACCAATGTCCCAAATATTTATAGTACTGAAAGGTGGAGGGAGTTCAAGACCAGCCTGGCAACACATAGTGAGACAGTACAAAAATAGTAGCAGCAGAAATTCATTCAAAATTTCCATGAATGTGATTCCTTTCCTAGAAAAGTATTTTGAGAAAATCATGAAGCACCCATCGAGGTAGAATAAGCATGCGGTCAAACTTCCCAGTGTCAGAAACAGTCGTGCGTGGTGTAACATGGGGATATGCCCTGATGAGAAACGCTTAAGGTAAGTTTTCTCATTGTGAAATCATTTATAGAGTTTAAACTACACAAACATATGTCTGGGGCAGTTGCCGGTAAAACCATGACATAGCATTTTACAGTAAACTTGCTTTTAGAGGTAGAAAGAGCGTGCTGAAATATAATGATTAAAAAGCATGGCGTAGTCAATACATAAACCAGTAGCAGAGTTGTTCACCATCACTGCCAAGGATGATGACCTGTACGTAAATGGCAGTGTAATTAATGGGTTTGTTTGTGCCAACATCACCACAAACCTGTGAGTAATATGTTGTACTAAGTATGATGTTAGGATGGCTTATGTGTTGCTAGGCAATAGGAACTATTCAATTCCATTATGATCTCATGGGATCACCAGTGTCTGTCTGTCTGTCATTGCCTGAAACATAATTATATAGCACGTGATGGCATTCGCCTGTCTTACATGGATTGACAGAAAGCAGGCGAAGGAACTGCTATCAAAATGAGAAGACGAACCAATAAGAATAAAGCCTGAGATCTGCGAAGAAGATGACAAAGGAATCCCATATAGATAGTAAAAGGAAGCAAAATATATGTAGGGAAGGAAAAACATTAATTATATGCTCATACCATAATATAGGTGTGTAAAGATGGTGTTTTCATCTGAGTGAAATAACTCTGCTTAAAACATAGAACATTGGAAAACACTGGAAAGATGGTTCAGTGTTTAAAGGTATTTGCTTGCAAAGCCTGATGTCCCAGGTTCAATTCCCCAGTGCCCAAGTAAAGCCAGGCACACAAAGTGGTGCATGCATCTGGAGTTAGTTTGCAGTTGCTGGAGTCCCGGGGCCACCCATATTCAATCTCTCTCTCTCTCTCTCTCTCTCTCTCTCTCTCTCTCTCTCTCTCTCTCTCTCTCTCTCTCTCTCTCTCTCTCT
>PVHP010001948.1:0-97579 GCA_004024765.1 Zapus hudsonius | reverse complement strand
TGCCTCCAGAGTGCTGGGATTAAAGGCGTACACCACCATGCCCAGATGAAAAGTTTTTAACAGAAAAGACAACGTACATTTTTAAAAAAGAAGTTTGTGTTTTTTAGAACAAAAAAGTCCCAGAATGGTCAATATGTAACTGAAGGATTTGAATCATCCACAGGAACATTGGGCCATGTGGGTAGAGAAAGAAAGATCTCTCAGTGCTACTGTTTGAGTCATCCTATCATGTGAAGGGTGCTCTTGCTACCCCATTCACACCTGCCTGGGTATGGGTCAGCTTAATTTATAGGGAGCCCCCAGAGGTTCCCCATGCTCCCAGCTGGAGTGTGTGCACAGCCTGCCCTGAAAGCCCTAAGGGTCTGGGAGGGAAGGAGAGTCAGAGTCCCTACCCCACCACAGCTTGGTGTTTGAGGAACTCTCTATGTGTGTGTGGAGGGGGAGGGAAGAGGAGGTGCTCTGTGGCCTCCAGGCCAGGAAGTGGACTCCCCCCCCCCCCCGAGACATTTCCTCCTGATGAAATCACAGCCCTAGCAGGGAACAGGCCCCCATTGTGATGGGCTGGGGTCTCCAGAGAAAGAGCGCTTTTCAGACCCATAAAAATAGAAGCCCTGGAATTTTTTATGAATCTGCATTGGGAGTGCCCCCTGCCACTCCACCCCACGCCCGTGACTTGTTGGTGACCAGCTGGAGCATCCACTGCCTGGCTGGGGGGCAGGGTGATGGAAACTAGTTCACCAAGGGTTTGGCATTTATCCAGCTCAGTGAGGGCTCTGCAGACCTCCTCTCATCGAACCCTCACCAGAACTTTAGGAGGGAGGCATCTCACAGATGAGGAAACTGAGTCACAAGTAGTAAGCCGAACACTTGGTGGGTGGTGGCTCCTGGGTTGTGAAGGCCCTGGGCCTAGACTTCCAGTTGCTGGGCCAGACTATGCACAGTTGGCTGTTCCAGGCACAGGCTGGAGGGGGCAGGGTGTGGCCAACCCTACCCTGTGCCAGTAACAGGGCACCTTGGGGGCCAGCCCCCAGGAACCTTGACACATGGCTAGGTAGGTCCTTGTGCTGATCACAGCTGTTAGGTACAGGTTGGTCATCCCCTGAGCAGAGGAGTGCCAGCAGCCATATCACTGCAGTGTCTTCATAGTCCTGTGGTCAGTCACCCCTGCAAGGCTCAGTTCACTTACCCAGCCTGCAAGCTGGGGAGGGTGCTCAGAACAGGGGTCTGGGTGTGAGTTCTGACATTTTGGGTATTGGGTGCTTCTGAGCTAGAGTGTTGGCCTTTCTAGACTGCTCAAGGAAGAATGAGGAAGAGGAAGCCCCCAGGGTGACCTGGAAGGGCCACACGCTGTTAGTGGGTGTCCGGGGATGCTGGCAGAAGCAGGACAGGAGCAAGTCCAGGATGGTCAGGACCTTGTCTGGCTGGCCCCTCCAGCAGGCACTACGTTCCAGCTCCCCTGACCTGATTGGAATAAGTAGCCTCAATACATTCTGGCTCAGCACCAGACTCATGTCTCTAGATAGATGTGGTGTGTGAGGGGCCTCCTACAGTCCCCCCACCATAAATACAACTCCACGCCCCAGCTTACCCTCTGAGCACCTGCATGCAGTGATTGCCCAGCTGCTGGCAGCAGTGTCCAGCCCTAGCCCCTTCCTGTCCCAAGTCCCACGGGCACTGCTGCAGCCCGAGCCCCTGTCCACAGTAGACCCTGCCCCTGGGGCTCTAGCGCCACAGCTCCCTCACTCCCCATCCCTTCTCTGCTCCCCGAGAGTGGGATGATGTCACTTCCTGAGGAGGGAGGAGTAGACACGACCCCAGGCAGCCAGCTCTCTGAACATGAAGTGAAGTGGCTGTGCCAGAGAGAGGGAGAGAGGCCAAGCCCAGCTGGGCTGGGCCAGATACCCTGCTCCCTGCCCCTCACCCGCCCTGAGGGATGAGCTCACTGGCCAGGGAAGACTTGGCTGCTTCTCTGAAGACACACATTTTCCCTGGAGCCATCACCAGGAAGAGGAGGACCTGCTGTCTGCCCCAGGACCAAGTGTCATGTAAGCCTCTGCCAGCCTAGAGGCAGCTGCCCATCAGCAGGGGTCCCTCCACACTGAGCACTGCAGGGATGCCAGGGAGCAATACCTGGGTCTCTGCTCAGACCAGCCTCCTGACCATGTCAGGATGCTTCTCCCCCAGTTCTAAAAGCCCCCTCCCCCCGGCTCCTGGCCACTCCTGAGATTCCTTTGATCAATGAGGTGGGAGACTTTATTAGATTAAGAGGAAAAAAATGAGCTAAGCATGGTGGCACACATCTTTAATCCCAACGTTTGGGAGACAGAGGTAGGAAGATTGCTGTGAGTTCAAGGCCACCCTGAGACTACCTAGTGAATTCCAGGTCAGCTTGAGCTAGAGCGAGACCCTGCCTTGAAAAACCAAAAATAAATAAAAAGAGAGAGAAGGAAAGAAAAGAAAGTGCAGAGAGCTCCTGACATGAGGAGGGCAGGAGGGAGTAGGGAGCCTAAGTGAAAGTAGGGGTCCCCCAGTCAGGCTGAGACAAGGGGAGCTTACCAGAGCCGGGGCATGGAGGTTCAAGAGAGAGAAATGGCCAAAAAGAGCAGAAGAGAGTTTTGTCAGATGGGTACAAAACCAAGCCCAAGTATGCTTGCAGGGTTCCAAAGAGCAAGAAACCAAAGATCTCATTCAGCAGAGACATATGTGGACCTACTGTGTGCTTGGCACTCCTCACTCTTGGTGTTCACCAGCTCTACCACTACTGCTCACAAGTACTCAACATTCCTCCTGTGCTGGGCTTGTGCTGAGGAGCACCATGTTTAGCCTGACCCAGGTATCTTTATGGAAAGGCAGTAACGGGTTTGGGGACCAAGGGTCCCATAGATCCCATATGGGAGTGAAAACGGAGTAAGCTTCTTCCTCCTTCCTTTCTTCCACAGGGTTTTGCTATGTCACACAGGCTGGGCTCAAACTAACAATCTTCCTGCCTCAGCTTCCTGAGGGCTGGGATTATGGGCCTGTACCACCATACCCAGCCAGAGCCTAGGTTACTGTGAGGATGACCTCAAGCAGTGGCAATCCAGGGAGGGTACAAGAGTGACCTCAGGGGTCAGGCTGTGCTGCTGAGGCCCATAGTGTTGGCTATGAAGTTCCAAGGACAAGGAGCAGCTCCTGCCTGGAAATGGGTCAACATCTTCAGTGGCAAAATGCTGAGGTGCAGACTTGAGGCCAGTACCCAGGACACCCAGACAACTCCAGGGTTCTATTTCATTCCAGGAGGTGAGCACCAGGCCTGCTGAGCCTCCCAGAGCCGCCAGCCATGCCCGGGATCGTGGTGTTCCGGCGGCGCTGGTCTGTGGGCAGCGATGACCTTGTCCTGCCGGCCATTTTCCTCTTCCTTCTGCACACCACCTGGTGAGTCTATACATGTCTGGGTTTGGGGAAGGCCTCTGTGCCTTGGATCAGTCCTAACCCTGTCCTGATCCCAGAAGGAGGTGCCCAAAACACAGCGCTCCTCCAGGCAATACCCACATGGAGTCAGGAACCCTCCTGGCCCACTGAGCAGTGGGCACAGAGCCATTGCTGCCCCTCCACACTAACAGCGGGGCTCTCTAATCCCACTTTCCCATCCCTCACAGGCACCCGAAGCCAGGTGGATAGGAGTCTTATGAGGGAGTTGCCTATTTCCCTCTTCTCCCCCTGAGCCCAGGACTGGCCAGTGCAAGGCATGGACGGAGGCACCCAGCCTGGCTCATGTGCACCCTGTGCCTGCAGGTTCGTGATCCTGTCCGTGGTGCTCTTCGGTCTGGTCTACAATCCACACGAGGCCTGCTCCCTTAACCTGGTGGACCATGGCCGTGGCTACCTGGGCATCCTGCTGAGCTGCATGATCGCTGAGATGGCCATCATCTGGCTGAGCATGCGTGGGGGCATCCTCTACACAGAGCCCCGCGACTCCATGCAGTATGTGCTCTACGTGCGCCTGGGTAAGAGCTGCCTACCAAGGCCTGGGGTTACTCATGTCAGCCAGACCCTGTGTGACCGACCGTGGGGTGCTGCACTGAACCCAGGCTTCCCTGGGTTTATCATTGAGACCTGAGGGCCAAACCCAGCCTCTGGCTGTTTTGTGCATCATTTTAGCAGGAATGCATTGGCTCATTTCTGTGCCTCATTGATGCTCTGGCAGGCCTAAGCAGTTATGACCCAGACTGTACCCAGTGTCTGAAATATTGCCCCTCTTGTCCCTTTACTCTGTTGACCCCTATTCTAAACCATGAGCATGTCTGTAAAGTTCTGAAACACCCCCACCTGCCACTGGGAAGCCCCTTGGGCCAGACTGGGCCAGCTCTCCAGAGAACTAACCCACATCTCTTCCAGGCCAGTCCCAGCAGCCTCTCCAGCATTCCCAGGGAGCACTTCTCTCATGCTTTCCTGTGTTAGCTTATCCAGAGGAGAGTGCTAGCCTTGTTTTATAGATGAGGACATTGGAGTCTAGGGAGGCTAGTTAGCTCTCTCAAGGTCACATAGCTAGACAGCACAGAAGTGTTAGAGCTAGGATTTGAACTGTCTGGCTCTAAGAGTCTAAACTCTTAGCTGCCACTCTGTGTTGCCCTCTGCCAGGCTGCTGGATCTGCTCACTTGGATTCCAGTGGGTTCCAGGCTTAGTGTGCTGATGAGCACAGGGGCCACAGCAGGATGCAGGCTTTCTTTACCTGCTGTTTGTTGGGGCTCCTTTCTCATGTCCCCAAGTGCAAGAGGCCTCTGCTGAGAAATCTATCCAATCCCCAATGTCCTATGAAATGGACATCATCACTCGCATTTTTAAAGGAGGAAATGCAATCTCTGAGAGACTACTTGCCCAAGATGCACCTGATTCTATAGTTCATGCATGTGTTTCTTAAATCCTAAAAAAAAAAAAAAAAAATAGGGAGCCCTTCTTCACATACCTTTCCAGCCACCTTCTCAGGGAGGCGATGCAAGAGAGCAAGCAGGGCTCACAGAATAGAATGGTGCCAGGCCTGCTAGACAGAGGGGCCTCACACCTATTCTGTGAGCTGGCCAGATTCCTGGAGGCCCAGACTCTGGGATCTTCCCTGCCAGGCAGATAATGACCACCAGCCTTCATCCAGGGTCTGCCTCTCCTTGCAGCTATCCTGGTGATCGAGTTCATCTATGCCATCGTGGGCATTGTCTGGCTCACACAGTACTACACCTCCTGCAATGACCTCACTGCCAAGAACGTCACCCTTGGTATGCCCCGCCTCCCCCAACCAGTCCCCAGCTGCAACTGGCTCTTGGACTAAATGGGATAGGGCTGGTTTGCAGAGAAAAGGGCTCAGAAATCAGCACAAGGAGACACCTGGGTAAGGTTGTCTCCTTCACTCTGAGCACTGCTGTCCCCCTTGGCACCCTGGTTTGGGTGGGTTGCAGTAGGCACAGAGCTCAACAACACTGCCTTTGAAGCTCAGAGCTGCCTGCTTGGTGCCAAAGGTGGTCCTTGGGGATGTGACTCAGCAAGGCTGAGGACCAGGGGCTTCAGAGACTTGCTCTTGGGTTTCAGAAGCAGTTGGGTTCGGGGTGGCTATGATGCCCTGTTCTTCCGAGCTGATGACCCAGGGAGGTGCCCCCAACCCCATCTCTTCCTTCTCACTGCTGCCTCACAGGAATGGTTGTCTGCAACTGGGTGGTCATCCTCAGTGTCTGCATTACTGTCCTCTGTGTCTTTGACCCCACGGGCCGCACCTTTGTCAAGCTAAGAGCCACCAAGAGGAGGCAGCGCAACCTACGGACCTACAATCTGCGGTGAGTGGACGGGGCCTAGCGGGCTTCACTAGCTGATGGGCAGAGGAGGATCCCATCCCTCAAGGTTCATTCCCTGGCCTGAGTGAAAAGCTCAGCCTCTCCCTGCCTCAGTTTCCTTGTCTGAAATGTAAGAGTAATAGTTCTTGCCTCACCGTGTCATTGTGAGGTTTAAGTGAAACAACACCTGTTAACAAGATACTCATGTCTGTCATCACAGTGGTGGTAACCACAGGAGACAAGCCCAGCCAAGCGTTCCTCAGAGTTCATTACAGCTGCCCATGACAGAGATGGCGGAACAGCAGCACCTCAAGATTCTTGCCGATGCATAAATGACAAGGCTGGGAACTTAGCCCTCCATCTGGTTTTAGAGCCCTTGCCTGTAGGTCAGAGGTCAGAGGAAGTTCATCAAGGAAGGCTTCCTGGGGAGGGGCAGGGAGTTTCACACAGCATATTATTTGTGTGTCTGTGTTCATGTGTGGGTATATGTTTACACATGTGTGCATGATGTGCACATATGTGTTTGTGGAAGCTGGAGGACAGCCTAGAATGTCATTCTTCCTCAAGCATGGTCCTCCTTTTATTTTATTTCTATAAATTGTCCTAGAACTTGACTACTTTGGCTAGACTGGCTGGCTGGGGAGCCCCTCTGCCTCTGCCTCCCTAGCAGTGGGATTACAAGTTGTTATCACACCCAGCTTCTTCACATGATTGAACTCAAGCCCTCATGCTTGCAAGGCAAGCACTTGACTAATTGAACTATCTCCTCAACCCTCATCTGGTGTTTTAAAGAAAGCGTGGTCACTGTGCCTCTGCTTATTGAAAGCCAGGTTGGGGCCTGTCAGTGTAGGTTACAGTAGCCCAGGATTCTGCTACAGACGTCTGCTGTAAGGCAGGCCCTGTGAGAGCCCTTTAGTGTTGTCAACCCAGTGCAGCTGTGAGACCCATTCTACAGATGAGGGATCCGGGACATGGTGGTAGGGCAAGGAAGTGGTACTCCATCTGCAGCCCAGGGAAGAGGCCCAGCGGGACTGCTCCCCACCCCCACTCTCACGCCTCAGGCCTTCCACGTCAGCTCATTAGATCTGTAAGTGGCCAACACCGCACCCATGCCTGGTCTGGCCACCTCCCAACCCCAAATGTCAGGCCTTGGAGCCAAGGTTCTGGAGCCCATTTCCCCTCCCAGTGCAGCTGGCCGCCACCCCCTGTCCCACTTTGCCTCTCTGAGCACACGCCCCACCCGACCTGCTTTCTGGGCTCGTGGGCTCTGGAGAAAACTTCCCATCCCGACTCTGAGTGATTGCCTTTGGGGCCCCGGCTGGCTGTCGGAGCCTGTGCAGCAGGGGTTGGCACTTGCTGTCATTTTAATTAGAAAGCTTTTTGTGGTTTCTAAGCCCCTCGAAGGTGAGCAAGAGGCTGAAGCTCATAGGCCCTTGACCTGTTGTGATTTCTCAGGTCTCCTGCAAGGCTGCAGAGTGCAGCCCAGCAGCCAGGGTTCCGGCAAGTCTGACCACCCGCCAGAGTGCCCTCCAGTTGTTCTGAAACTAACAAACAGCTTTCCTAGTAGGGACATTTTTCCAGGGTGGGGGACACGCACACTCTGCTGCTGGAAATCAGGTGTGTGTTTCACTCTTTGGCACTTTCTCTTCTCAGTGAAATCTGGTGGAGACTTGGGAATGGCATTGTTCTCAGCACTGTTTTCCCTGGAGCCTTGACCTTGGTTGTTTTTTTTGTTCGTTTGTTTGTTTTTGTTTTTGTTTTGTTTTTTTTTTTTTTGGTTTTTTGAGGTAGGGTCTCGCTCTAGTCCAGGCTGACCTGGAATTCATTGTAGTCTCAGGGTGGCCTTGAACTCATGGCAATCCTCCTACTTCTGCCTCCTGAGTGCTGGGTTAAAGGTGTGCACCACCACGCCCAGCTGACCTTGGGTTTTTTGCAGAAGGAATGTCTGTCCCTCTTTCACATAGTGAGCTGTCCGGCAGAGAACTATTGAGGCCCATGAACTTTCTGTCCCGATTTGGTATGTGTTTCCCTGGCTTGGTCCCTCAGCCTTACAGATGGATGCACTTGACCAAACCTATCACCTTCTCACACAGTCCTAAAATCATCTGCCCCCTGCTGGTCGTGAGAGATACTCAGTGAAGTATGGCGTCAGCACTTCCATCTTACTGTTTGAAATCCCCACTGGGTTAGAAAGTATTAAAGTATGTGATGCTTTGAGAACCCAGTTTGACCAGTACAGTGTTCCTCCATCAAGCCCCTAGGAGGTGGATGTTTACAGTCCAAGGCTGCTCAAGTCTCTAAGAGGGGCTGAGATAGCATGGTCCCCCACATCTTCCCCAGCCTCCTCCAGAAGTCCAGGAAGACCCTGGTCTCACCTCACCTCCTTTTGGCTAGCTGCCTGTGCCAGGAGTGGGGAGCAGTCCTCGGTCACAGAGAAGATCCTGGAAGCTCGATGAGATTCAGCCTGTCACTCCTGGTGACTGTTAAGTGCTTTGAATGCATTTGAGTTGCTACCCTTGCCGTCCCTCCTGAGTGATCTAGCACAGGGCTCAAAATCCAGCTAACCTCTCTGGCTCAGTTTGGAAATCTACATGCTCAATGCCCAGGTTGTTATCTTTTTGTTGTTGTTGTTTTTTGTTTGTTTTTGAGGTAGGGTCTTGCCCAGGCTGACCTGGAATTCACTATGTAGTCTCAGGGTGTCCTCGAATTCAAGGTGATCCTCCTACTCCTATGCTGGGATTAAAGGCATGCCCCACCACTCCCCACTTGGGGTTGTCTTTATGTTCAAAATGTACTGAGTTCTGGGCTTCCAACGTGGAGGAGCTTCCATGGGAAAGTAGCTCATTGCTCTGCCTTTGGGCACTGACTTGTGGAGCCCCTGACTCCCCAGCTAAGCAGTCAGATCCATCAGGCTGGGGAGGAGGGAGTGAATGAGCAAGGGGCAGCCATGCAGACAGGGTACTGGTTCCACCCAGATAACAGCTGCAATTGGGAAACACATAGCTTCATTCAGCCCCATAAATTTCTGAAAGTACTGAGTATGAATTTTCAGCATCCTTTGCAAGGAAAAACGGGTCTGTTTGGAGGTCTGTTCTAGCCCCTGGGACAAGAGTACAGAGATCACCCTGGCTGACATTACCAAGGTTCTTGATTTGAGTCTTTAGGCACCTGAGCTGTGGAGTAGCCCCTACTTTGGGTTCCCAGCTCGGAAACCCCTATGTAATGAACATGGGTCAGTCTTCCAAAAGTCAGGGTACCCATCCCCTCCACAACAGCTTACCAGCTTAGGCCAGCAGAAGTCCCCAAGGACTGCCTTATGCCTTGGCTATCTGACAGCCACATCACTGGGCACCCAGCTATGCCTGGCCTGTACTCTGTTCCTTCTTCAGATCCCCCTGCTCAGGAGCCCTGTGGTGGGTTCAGGGAACAGGCTGCCCTGTTTCTATAACATCCGGGACTAACTCATCTGGTCCAGCACATGCTCACTCTCTTCCCTTGTAGGCACCGCTTAGAGGAGGGTCAGGCCACCAGCTGGTCCCGCCGGCTCAAAGTGTTCCTCTGCTGCACCCGAACAAAGGACTCCCAGTCAGTAAGTACCAGGGTCACTTGCCTCAGGTTCCCACCATACCATGCAGTTACCTTTGCTTCTTTGGCAAGCACCTTGTGGGCAGGGTTGACAGGAGGCGTGGGGTTTTGAGCATGAGCAGATTGGCAGTCTGCTTGTGGGATGATCTGTTCTGCACTGACCAACTCCCCCAGCCTGTCTAAAGCAGCCATCCACCTGCTTTATCAGGAGAACAGAAAGACATGAAGGCTGTGTCGACCCCCTTGGAATACACATAGTTTAGGAGGAGGAACACTCAAAAGTCAAGCATACAAGACAAAGAAAAGTTGCATCTTACCAGCTGCGGATGGATCTGGATGGTCTAAGGACACTGGGTGGCACACAGTCAGCCTTCAGCACTGGAGCTCTGACGGGTGACCAGAGTGTCCCAGAAGGGAGACAGGGTCAGCTGAGGGTGGCCTCAAGTGGGGAGGGAGCCAGGGCAGAGACCATAGAGATCATTTAGTTCCATCCCTCGTTTTGCAGATCAGTCAGCTGAGACCCAGAGATGTGGAATGGCTTACTCAACATCCCACAGCTAGTTAGTAGCAGAGCCAGTGAGGTCAGGAGACCCAAGGCAGACAGCGAAGTGCCCTCCTCAGAAGCCCCCAGGAAGCTTCAAGTTGCTCCTCCCCAGCAGTACCCTCTGAGGGCCATAGAGTGAGTAATCTAGTTAAGAAAGCCCCAATGTTCCCTGGTGGGTGGGGAGCATCCTATGGGGCTGTGTGGAAACACCTGAGGGGGTATGGCTCAGACCTGGCTGCAGGCAGACCATGCAGAGGACAGGGAGCAAGACCTTAGTGGGTGGAGGCTGGGCCTGCTGAGGCCTGTGGAGGGCACTCTCCCCTACTGGGCATACACGTAGAGTCAGGACTGTTGTTCAAAGCTGGTAAAAGGCCAAACATGCCAGAGGAGACCCGAGCATGGGTCCCTTTAGACTCAAATGGCCCAGGCACAGGTCCAGCCCACATGTTATTTCATCAGCTTGGGTGGTGTTGTTTAAAAACTAGAATTGGAGGCCAGGCAGGTAGCAGTTGGTAAAGCTGTTGAGTACAGATTCCCAGTACCCACATAACTGTAGAGTGGGCATGGCAACCTGCCGGCGATCTTTGGCAGTAGAGTAGGAATCCCTGGAGCAAGCTGGCTAGATTAGCCAAATCTTTCTGCTCTGGGTTGAAGTGGGAGACCTTGTCTCAATAAGCAAGGTGGAAGGGAGGTCAAGGATTACACTCAGTGTCAACTTCTGGCTTTCACAAGCACACATGCACACATACCTATACACACATACATCTTCTCATATGAACATGCACAAAACACACACACACCTCATCATCATCATCACCACCAACAACACAACTGGAATTGAATGCTAGCATTCAAATCAGTGCTATTTACATAAAACTTGTATTTCTGAACCTGGCACCTCAGGTCCTCTCCTTAGGGTAGGCAGCTGGAGCAGAGCAGCAGCCAACAAGCTGTGGGCCCTCAGACATCTGAGCTTTCAACCCTTGGCGTTTTTTCTTTCATGTGTTCAGTGAGACAGAACCAGTTGCTGTGAGTTGGTTCTCACCTTGGCCTCTCCCAACTAAGAGCCCACAGGCTTGTCTATGCCCCTTGGCTCCTTCCCAGGCCCAGACCGAAGCCAGAGAGGCCACTAGCCCCATGATTAGACCCCCCTTCTCAAGCACATTATGGTGGGCACTGGGCATGGGAAGCAGGGGAAGTTAGAGGCTCCCAGTCCTTAAGGGGGCTCCAGGGTCACTACTGGTAGAGTGGGAACAACCAGACGTAGTGGGGCTTCTCTACTGGAAAAGAAATAAGCCAGTACCATCTGGGGAAGGAGAAGGAGGTAATGGCTCAGGTTGGTACTGAGCGGATAGCAGTGAGTGTGAACTGGAGGACCTCTGTGAAGAGCAGAGGCCTAGGAGCTGGACGATGAGTCAGTCGACAGGCCTGTGGGGTTCGAGGCCCAGGACAGACCTCAGGGATCCTGTTGCACAGAGCCACCTGGGGGCAGGCCTGGCCAGTATGGAGGTGCCAGGTGAACCTGAGCTGAGGATTCACTCCTGGATCTTGCCCTCTCCTGCTGCCCTGCTACCACCTCCTGCCTTTCCGGACCTCATAGGATGCCTACTCAGAAATTGCCTACCTCTTTGCGGAATTTTTCCGTGACCTCGACATCGTGCCGTCTGACATCATTGCTGGCCTGGTGCTGCTCCGGCAGCGACAACGAGCCAAGCGCAACGCTGTGCTGGACGAGGTTAGCGGTCTCCCTAACCCTCCCTCCCAGTGTCCCCTGCTGCTGATCTGGGGGATCACCTCTCATGGGCCCTCAGGCCACCTTTTACTGCTCCCCACCCTTCACTGTCCCAGCTGAAACCTTCATCCAGCCCTTCCACTGACTGGGGTGGTTGCCTCTCTGGGCTGCGTGTGGCTGCTTCTGAGGCTACTGTCCAAGGACTTCTAATCACAGGGGTCTAGTGACTGACCCCGGCTCAGGGCTTCACCCTTCTGCTTGGCCTCCCTGTCCTGCCTCCTTGTCCCTGCCAGCACACCAGTTCCAGTCTTTCTGCATCTCACACAAAACCCCTTTCCCTGGCTGGGGTGGGGTGGGTCAGGAGTGACCCTTGGGGGTTGATGCTCTAGGAGGAAATATGGGAAGATCATTGATGGTGGAAGAGCTGCAAGCCACATGCTCCTTCAGACCTCTCAGGCTTTTGGCTAGCAGGCAGAGCCCCAGGATAGCTGAACCCCATTTTGCCCATTTACCGGGGCCACTACCCTAACTTAGCAGGCCTGTTTTACAGGCAAACAACGACATCTTAGCTTTCCTGTCTGGGATGCCAGTGACCAGAAACACCAAGTACCTTGACCTCAAGAACTCGGTGAGTGGAAAGTCTCTCCCATCCTACTGTCTCCATTTCCTCTCTGTGCCACCTCCCCACTTCCTGCACAGAATGGGCTTGCCCCATCTTTCCTGCCAACACTCCTGCTCAACCTTCCAAGGAGCCTCCTCACAGATCATGTCCTCAAGAGCCCTCACATCATGCTGCTTCTATAAACGGAACCCCAGATCCCTTAGCCAAGCTCCAAAACATTTGACCCTGGCCTCTTAAGATTGCCACGTACTTCACCAGGATGAACCATGACATTATTGCTGTCATTAAGGGCAGTGGGGCAGAGTGTTATCATTTTCAAGTCTTTTCAATAGCAAAACTCTTTCCTTGGGTATCTTTAGTAGAAATCCCATGTTACTTACTGGTGGGTGCTGTCTCATAGCATCAAGGCCCACCCTAGGGCAGTGTGGTCCAAGGGCAAACCACAGCTGCTGACAGAGGGAATCAGCTTGCCTGAGGAAGCAAACTGATCTGGATGTGTTCTTGCTCCATTGCAAGTTGGTCACCCCTCAGAGCCTAACCCTGCAGCTGTAAAATACCCTAAGCACACCTGCCACTCAGAACAGGAGCAGGAGGAAGTGAGCCACGGAGATCCAGTCGGACAAGTGCTGGAAACACAATGCCTGTCAGGACAGGGCTGAGAGGCTTCAGCCCTTAGAAAAAGTCCCCCTCCCCAAAGCGGATGTTGTTTCCTCTCAAACCAGCCACACGGAAAACATAGAGAGCAGGTGCCCTTAGCCAGCCGCCTGCCTCTTGCCAAGGCTTGGTCTGGTCTGGCTGGCTCTTACCACCCCCTGGGGGGAGGCGCAGAGTCCGCACCTGCCACCTGGTACAGGCTGCCAGCACCCTGCCCTCCCTGTCATGTACGACCCAGGGTAATTGCCTCTGCAGCTACTGGTGCCTCCTGAGTTCCTGAGCAGCAGGCAGAGTTGAGCCGCCTGGCTGCTTTCACCCTCTGGGTGCTGAATGAGGCCTACCTGTTTCACTCCACAGGATGACTAATCACCCTCCTTAACTTTTACAAGGTGACTAATTCTCTCTAAGTGCAGCAGTCCTGGTGCCCAGGGTGCTGGAGACTGACTGAAAGCTTTTCTAGGACCCACAACACTGATAATCAGCCAGTGTCAGCAGTGACCACTGGGCCTTAGACTCCTGGGTTTCAAACTGGCACCTTTCTCCAGAGTGATCCCAATCTCTCCAAGACAGCCTTGGCCTTCCTGGGCTCAGGAACCTGTGACTCCATGAGTCAAGCCTGAGAGAACCTGAGGGCCAAAGACATTTGGTGACTTGTCTCCTTGCCCAGCTCACCCTGCTGCCCACAGCCAGACATCCCTAGCTGGGGGGCCCAGGGCCTCTCCAGGTTAAATTTCCCAGCAGAGAAGTCCCTTCCCAGGATCTGATTGCTGAGGTTGGGGTGACCACCATTCACAACTCTCACTTTCTTGGGTAAACAAGTCAGAAAATCGATTCACAGTTCCAAGTAATTTTCTGTCCCCAAATCATTAATCCTGAGAGTGTAGTGACAGGACAGGTCCCCAGAGGATGCCTACCCTGAGTGCAGGGAGATAATTAGGTAAATGCAATTACTTTGGAGGGGCCACCCCTCCTCCAAGTCCTGGTCCAGCAGCCCTTCCCCCTAGAGTGGGTTAGCAGGATTCCACCTTGGGGACTGTTGGGCAGAGGCTGCAGGCGAGAGGGCTGGCAGTCCCATCCTCTGCATCCTGTCTTCCAGCATGAGATGCTACGCTACAAAGAGGTCTGTTACTACATGCTCTTCGCCCTGGCTGCTTATGGCTGGCCCATGTACTTGATGCGCAAGCCCGCCTGTGGCCTCTGTCAGCTGGCTCGCTCCTGCTCGTGAGTACCGACCAGTCCCCAGCCTCTTCTCTCAGCAGTGTAGATAAACTGGTGTTACACTAACACCCCCCACCCCAGGCACGTAAGGTTCCTTTGAAACTGCTGTCCTGGCCCCATCTTCCTTGGTACCAAGAAACTTCTCTTCTGCACCCTTGTGGGGGCTTTGGAATCACACCTCTCTGGGTTTTAATCCAGACTGTCAACTGCAGACTTGGACAAGTCAGAGCCTTTGTTTCTGCATCTGTGAATGGGTGTCAATACAGCCCTTTTGGAAGGTTTTGAGAGGACTAAATGAGATAGAGTATTCACACTGCTGATTTTCCTCTTTCCGTCTGGTTGTTTGCCCTTCAACCATTCCCCTGCTCATGTCTCCCCTGCTCTGTGATAGCCCTCATGTGATTTGCCTGGGAGGGAGGCCCAAGCCATGGAAGTGTCTGGTGGGCACCAAGAAAGCCCTTTATTATAAGCCTAGGAAGCCTCAGATCCTGCCTGCAGCTTGGCTCTGCCCTCAGCCCAGCCCCTGAGGGTGGAGGGGGTGGGTCTGCTCTCCTAAATGGGCCAGATAAGGGCTTTAAGAAAGTCCTTGTCCATCTGTGGTGACTCTACCCTCAGCCTATGCCAGGCACCCTGGAAGCTCCCTGAGCTTCTGTTCCGTAAAGGCTGGCCTGATGGTCTGGAGCTCCTGTATCCTGCACCCCTGTCCTGAGGACCACAGCAGCCACACCTGCTCTGCAGTGCCTCCCTTTTCTTGGGGAAGCTGGTGGCTCTAGGGACCTTGTTCTCACCACTTCTCAGCAGCTGATCAGAGAAGACCAGGGCACCTTGTGCCCTGTCCAGCTCTGCTAGCTGCACATGCCTGGCATTCTTCCCTGCGTTCCTGGGATGCCCAACCTGTATTGAGAACTTCTCAAGATGAGACCTGTGCTTTGGCAGGTCAGTGCTACGAGCTCATAGGATGTTTCAGAACCAGGGAGCATTTGGTGCTCTGAGGACAGCAGGAATGTGGGCCTTCTAGTGCTGAAGGGGAGAACAGAATCCTCCGCCCTGGAAGGGCCTAACTGGGTCTGTGCCTGGAAGGATGAGGTTAGGGTAAGGTGGAGAAGGTTCTAGGACCCAGCCTGTAGCAAGGAGATAAATGGGACCAGAGGGCTGGGTGCCCTTCTCAGCACCCCAGCCTACTGCCTGTCATTTCCCTTGACCCTCTCAGATCTTGGCTCGGTCGGTTGGCCCTGAGGGGTGGGGCATCACCACCATTTCAGGGGAGAGCAGAATGAGAGGAGACAGGGGGGACAGGATTTGGTCTTACAGTGGCCTTGGAAGCAGTAGTCAGTTCATGGGCCGTGGCCATGAAATCAGGAAGTGACATAGCAGGAAAGATTTAAACCCAAGTCCAGCCTCAAGGCCACCTCTTCACAGCCTCCTGCTCAGCTGGGAGAGAGGGCAACTGCCTAAAGGTGAGACCTCAGGCCCCAGGCCCAAGTCTGCCAGAACTTGACATGGTTTGAGGTGTGGGGTGGCTTCTCTGGGCCACCCAACTCTGGGATGTGTATCCTGTGTGTTAGGATACTTCCCACTCCCAGACCCAGGGATTTCCAGGTCTTGGCTTGACTCTGAGGTTTATCAGTGGGCCTCTCCCCTTTGGGAAGTAAGTAACAGTCCTTGGCTCTGAGAAGACAAATGTCTCGGCCTCACAGAATGTCAACTCAAGACAGCTGGCAGCCCTGGTGAAGTGCACTCCAGGCTCCTGATGCCCTAATTTTTGGGTGCTGGCTCCCTCTGGTGGCCAGAGGAGCAGCTGCATACCTCCAGCTGGCTGCCCAGCTTCTAGGGTGCTTGGCAAGTTTGGTGCTGATGTCACTGCTATGACCAACACAGAGCACACCCCATCCTGTGTAGATCCCACCCAGACAGCACACAGACAAGGAACTGTGTCAGAGCAGAAAGGTGCTTGAGTTGGGTGACTGGGATTGATGGGGAATGCTGGAGTTGGGGGGCCAGGGCGGTGGATAAACCTCACTGTGGCACCATATTTAGACAGAGGCTAAAGGAAATAGGGACTGGGGCACACAGAACCCCACAAGGGACATGTTCAGGCACAGGAAGCTGGAGCCAGGGAGGCCCAAGCGGGGTGGACATGGGAGCAGCAGTCGGGGTCTTCTGTAGGACTAGTACTTTGGTAGTTGTTTTGTTATAACTTTCATTGACAAATTTCATACATGTTCATAATGTATGTGGTTGTAATCCCCTCCCATTGCTTTCTTTAGTCCCCCCTCCCCTGTCCCTCTTCTATTGAACCCCTTCTCCTTTCCAACTGGTCCCCTTCTATTTTGGTGTCTTTTTTATGCCCTCCTTCATTGTTCATGATTTAGTCCTGCTGGGCCCAATACTGTGCAGGTAATGGTAGTCACTGTGAGGTAATAAATATAATAGTTACTTTATGTCTGCAAGATAGCATTTCAGTGGAATTTCCCCATCCTTTGTTTGTTTGTTTGTTTGTTTGAGGCAGGGTCTCCCTCTAGCACAGGCTGCCTGCCCTTGAACTCAACGTGATCTTCCTACCTCAGCCTCCGCCTCCCAAAGTGCAGGGATTATAGGCTTGAACTACCATACCAGGCTAGGGCTGGGATTTTTATGGTGAGCAAAGAAGTCGCCCCTGAGGGCTCCTAAGAAGAATGGTAACTTGACCTACTTCAAAGGGCCACTGTGCTGTTCACTGGGAGTGCAGGGCAAGGGCTGGGGAGGATGTGGGGTGGACAGCGGGCAGGATCAGGCTCTGATTCTGAAGACAAAGTGGAGGTCCAGGAGGAGCCTCCCCAGGCAAGGGAGTCCCTAGGCTGGGGACCAGGGGCCTGTTAGACACTAAGGAAGCAGTGTGGGATTCTGTGGGAATGTGCCTGGAGGTTGGGAGCAGGTATGGTGGGGTCCTCAGTGCATGAATGACATACACATGAAGCAGCGAGTGGGCCTAGAGGGAAAGAAGGTCCAGGCTGGACCACAGGACAAGCTGGGAAGAAACAAGAGAGAGAGGTGTTCCCGGCCATGGTGGGGCAGGTCCTGGGGTGTGACCAGGGGAGATTCAGGAGGGGTTGAGAACACACTGAAGCCTCTTCTAGAGATGGGAGTAGAAAGCCTCCTGTGCCTGCCAGCCCTAAGTGCTCTGCCATTGCACTTGCAGGTGCTGCCTGTGCCCAGCACGACCCCGATTTGCTCCTGGGGTCACCATTGAGGAAGACAACTGCTGTGGCTGCAATGCCATTGCCATCCGCCGCCACTTCCTGGATGAAAATATGACTGCTGTGGACATCGTCTACACCTCCTGTCATGATGCGGTGAGGGGCTGGTGGGCACCAGGCTGAAGCCATCCTTCCAGGCCAGGGGAATCAGCTGTAGCTTCCAAGCTTCCCCAGTGGGCAGGCCAGAGGTGGCACCTTATTTTTCTGCACCCCAGGCCTGCACCACCTGGAGCTGGGGAAGTGGACACCAGCCCTACCCAACAGCAGTGTCTCCAGGCCCTGGATTTAAGGAAGCAGGAAAAGCCAGGAGCTAGCAGGGAAGAGCAAGAAGCCATTTGAACCTTGCAGGTGGGACGGCCCACAGGGCTGCCCAAGGCAAATAGGAGCCAGGAGGGCTGGCAGGCGGGGGGCCCTGGCCTTGGCAAGTGTTAGGGACCGTAGGGCCACTGGCCTGGGTAGGACACTATATTTAGTCCCATTCCCCTCAAGTCTGGCCTCATCTTAGAGCCACTTGGACTCATGAGCTGTCACCCCTCAGGTCTATGAAACCCCCTTCTATGTGGCAGTGGACCATGACAAGAAGAAGGTGGTGATCAGTATCCGGGGAACCCTGTCCCCCAAGGTATGCTGCCCATGGCTCCCCCATGACCCCTTCACAGCCTCAGGTGCCTTCCTCTTTAGTTGCTCCTCACCTGCCTCCTCTCTCTCTCCAAGGACGCCCTGACTGATCTGACTGGCGATGCTGAGCGCCTCCCTGTGGAAGGGCACCGAGGCACCTGGCTGGGCCACAAGGTACCAGCTCTGTGCACATCAAGGGCCCCTCACCTCTGCTTCCCCTGCTAGTATGCACATGCCTGTTGTTGGGAATCCCCCCCTGCTCACTTTGTCTGACAGATGTCAGTCAGAGGAGTGTGCATTAATCTGGAAGGTCCCTATGGGGTCCCCTGACACCCCCAAACCTGCCCATTCCAGGGCCTGTCCCCAGGGGTGGCCTATCCCAAGATATCCCTAGAGAGGTAGCTGGGTAGAAGTAATATCGTCTTCTTTAAAAAAAAAAAAAGTGTGTGTGTGTATGTGTGTGTGTGTGTGTGTGTGTGTGTGGTAAACATATATGTGTGTAAGTATAACCTCAAGTGTCATTGTCAGGAACACCACCATTTTTTTTTGAGACAATCTCTCACTGTCCTGGAGCTCACCCATTAGCTAGAGTGGCTGCCAGTGAGCCCTGGGGTTACTCCTGTCCCTAGTGCTGCGATTATAGCACTACCACACCCAGCATTTTTATGTGGGGTTCTAGGGATCAAACTCAGGTCCTGACATTTGCAAGGCAAACATGACTCGACTACCTCCCTGGCCCCATGCCAGTTTCTGCCATCTCTCTCCTACTGTGAAATGAAATTGGTAGAGTCAAAGAAGTGCCTACCAGCCCCTGGAGCCAGCCTGTTACAGGATCGGAGTGGAGCTGGGAGTGTCACCAGTCACACTGGCTCCTGAAACTTACTCTGTTCCCCCGCCAAGGGCATGGTGCTCTCAGCTGAGTACATCAAGAAGAAGTTGGAGCAGGAAATGGTCCTGTCCCAGGCCTTTGGGAGAGACCTGGTAAGGTGTCTTCCATCCCTTCCACCCTGGGGAGGAAAGCTAATGATGGCATCTTCTCTCTCCAGAGTTCAGATCTTCTACCTCCTTCCCCTATTCCCAACCTTTCCTTGCTCTGCTCTGCCACTCAGACCCCCCACTCTGTTCTACCAGCTTGCACCCCAGTTACCAAACTCCTGCTCTGTGCCAACCTCTTGTTGGGAGAAATGTTGTGGAGAAGCCAGGAATACAGAGCTGAATTGCAGACAAGTCACAGAGCACACAGAAGGCTCCCTTTACCTGGCAGCTCATCCCCAGCCTTTAAAGATCCAGGCTAGAGGCTAGGGACAGGAAACCAAATGATTGTAATAGAATGCAATCACTAGAATAATAATAGGTCAGGTTGAGTGACTGAAATACTTAGAAAATCCGGGAGGGCTTCCCCAAGGAGGTAACTTCTGAGAAAGGTTTTAGATGAATAGGAGTTTGGGAGAACAGTCCCATTAAGCCCTGGCTCTGTGAGGACCTAGCTTGGCTGTCCCTCTTCCCCAGCATCCATGCAAGATAGCATGATCGAGGACTCTTGAGAAGAGACCTTTGCCTCCCTGATATCAGCTGGGACAGGCATGGAGGCAGGGCTCTCAGGCTTCTCTCCGTCCCCAGGGCCGCGGAACCAAACACTACGGCCTGATTGTGGTGGGCCACTCTCTGGGTGCGGGCACAGCTGCTATCCTGTCCTTCCTCCTGCGCCCGCAGTACCCTACCCTCAAGTGTTTTGCCTATTCACCTCCCGGGGGCCTGTTGAGGTAAGCAGCTTGGGCTTTGGAATTGGGTGGGGGCTGGACTGGACAGTCCAGCTTCTGGTCACATGGAGACCTGGGAATGGCCCCGTGTGAGGAGCACAGCAGTAGGATGAGGCCTCTGTGAGATGTTGATAGATCTCCTATCCCTCGTGGGCAAACATGGGCAAGAAAAGCAAAGATGGGAGCCTGGCCCAGTACCACAAGCTCCCTGGAAGGCCTTGAAGCCAAAATCTGACCTCAGAAGTGAGGAGCAGGGTTACTCCCGGCAAGCCTCTCTCTGTCCACATGAGCCCCTTTCTTGGCTTCCCTTGCAGTGAAGATGCCATGGAGTACTCCAAGGAATTTGTGACTGCTGTGGTTCTGGGCAAAGACCTCGTTCCCAGGTGAGCCCCTCTCCCCCAGCTATGGCTCCCTGGCCCTCCAACCTCTACATCTCTCATGTAGCCTCTTGTCTTCCTAAGGACCCTGCTGCCCCCTTCCCACCCTTGGTGGCTCTGTTTGAAAAGACAGGGATGCAGAACTGGTGCCTTCCCTGTGGGGCCTCTCCCCACCGTGATCCTTGGGGACTTTTCTTGTTCCCAGGGACAGCTGCCCTCTCTTCTTGTCCTCTCTCAGCCATGGACCAGGCCAGACTGATGCTGTCTTGTTCCTTTCCCCAGGATTGGCCTCTCCCAGTTGGAAGGTTTCCGCCGGCAGCTCCTGGATGTCTTACAGCGAAGCACTAAGCCCAAAGTGAGCTCCCACCAGCTGCCTGCCCATCAGGAAGCCCTGGCTTTATCCCCCCTGTTTCCTGGGACAAAGCATAAGAGGCCCCAGATATGTGTCATGGAAGCCTCAAGCTCTTGGACCCCTGTCACAAAGGGAGACCGAGGCCCAGTGTGGGGGACTTTTGCTCACATAACAAGTCACTGTATTAGACCTGAAACTAGGTTGCCTCTGCTACATGGAGCTGCCTGACGTGAGGAAGGGCAATTTTTGTGACTTGATGCTTGATGCTTTGAGCACGCAAAGCAAGGCCTCTTCAATGCCTATTGAGGTTGTCCAGGTTCAAGGATGGCCAATGCCCCATGTGGGGAATTTGGGCTCATCTTTTTCTGATCTGCTGCTGGGGTCATGAGGAGAGGGTCAGTCCATCTTAACCTTGCTCCCGTCAGGTTTTAGAGGGTCTCAGGGGTCCTCACTATGCAGAGAGGCTTTCAGCACCAGGTGGGTGGATGAGGTACAGTTCTATGGCCAGCACCCTGGGGTCAGCCACCAGTGTTCTTCTGTGAGGTCACCTTGCTCTAGCGCCCCTTCTCAGGGGGGTCCTTGCCCTTATTCATCATCTCGGCCTGCTTGTCTTCTTTCCCAGCTTTAGTGGCCACGAGCCTCTGGCAGGCAGGCAGGGCTCTGGGCAGGTACTGGGGGAGTGGGGGGGCAGTATAGCTTTATGGTATACTGCTATATGGTATACTTTAGACAGATACCATGTCTGTCTAAAGGAGTCTGGCTCTGGGTAAGAGAAGCTGCTACTGCCCAGGCCTGGCTTGGGTATTCAGATCCAGACAGGTGGCCAGACCTGAATCAGACATGACCAGGCCTGGCGGGTACAACTGGACCATCTGAGGTCTGTTCTGCTTCTGACTTGCACAGTGACCTAGAGCAAGCCCCTCCCTCATTGGATGTGTCTCCCATCCACTAGATGAGGGCTTAACAGGGCTTCCAGGCCCTTGGCACCCCTAAAATTCAACAAATCTATCCTTGACATCTTATTGACCCTCTAGCCACTGTATACCTCAGCCACTGTCTCTTTAGGTGGGCACTGAGCTTTAATGTTCAGGTCACTGCCCACCCCACTATCATCCCTTCCCCTTCACCTGCTGAGCCCCTCCTTGTAAGCACCTCTGGTCTTGCCCAGCCAGCCAGCACTCCTCAGCTCCATCCCCTTCTTCCTGGTCCCATACAGTGGCGGATCATTGTGGGGGCCACAAAGTGCATCCCCAAGTCAGAGCTGCCTGAGGAGGTGGAGGTGACCACTCTGGCCAACACTCGGCTCTGGACCCATCCCAGTGACCTAACCATCGCCCTTTCAGCCAGTACTCCACTCTACCCACCCGGCCGCATCATCCACGTGGTCCATAACCACCCTGCAGAGCAGTGCTGGTAGGTGCTACTTCTGCAGGTGGAGTCAAGGGCAGAGGCTCTGGAGGGATGGGCTGGGAGAGGATGGTCCAGGACCCTTCAGAGGGATTTCCCCAGCTGCAAGCCATGGAAAGGGAAGCAAAAGGCCAGTCCAGAGCAGCCTCCATGCCTCCTTTGTGTATGCATGCACTCACACGTGTGTGTACACATGCAAGTAGAGGTCAGAGGACAACCTTGGGTGTTGATCATTAGAAATGCCAGTACCTTTTTGGAGATAGGCTCTCTCATTGGCCTTACCAGGTAGAATAGACTGGCTGGCCAGTGAGCCTAAAGGATCCTCCTGTCTTCTTCCCAGTGCTAGGATTGCAGGCTTGCGCTAACATACCCAGCTTTTTTGGAGTTTGTGTGGTATGTGTATGTATGCATGTATGTACAGATGCACATGCACATGTGTGGAAGGCTAGAGGAACATGGATGCCCTCTATTACTTTACTTCCTTGAGACAGAGTCTCTCACTGAACCTGGAACTCCCTGTTTTCAGCTAGACTGGTTGACCAGGGAGCCCTAGTCTCCGTCTATCTCCACCTATCTCACACTGGGGTCACCATGGCCAGCTTTTTTATGTGGGTGCTGAAAATCAAACTCAGGTCCTCATGCTTGTGCAGCGACCGCTCTTACAAACTCAGCCATCTCCCCATCCACACCCAGCATTTCTACTTGGATTCTAGGGACTGAGCTCAAGTTCTTGTGCTTGCTGACCAACTGAGCTCTCTGTCTCCAGTCCTCAGGTCCCTCCTGGCAGTCCCAGCCTTTGCTCTAGTGTCCGCCTTTCCCTAGTGTTCCACAGGACAGCTCTCCCTGCTTGTAGTCTATTTAGGAGTGGGTGTCTAAGAGGGGTCACCCTAACAACCTCCAACTTGGGTTAGTTGGCAGACAGCTGTGGGCAAGAATGGGGCCAAGGCAGGAGCAAAAATCGAGTCAGTAGGTAGCTTTCTGTTTCACATTCTCAGAGCCTTGGGCCCCGGACCCTCCTTCTCAGGATGGGCGCCTCCTCTGACCAAAGGCTGGGGAGGTGGGCCCTGCCCAAGATGGAGCAGGTGTGGCCCAGGTCAGGCAGGTAGGCACAGGTAGGAGGTTATGTAGGGTCCACAGTTGAAGCTCTAAGCCTTTCACAATATGAGGGCAAAGCAGGAGCAAAGATCCATGACTGGGGACACAGACTTGCTGCCCAGTCTGGACAAAGGGCCTCCAGATAGCCCCACTAGGCAAACACATAGAGCAAATCCACCTGATTCCTCCCTTTCCTGTGTCCCTCTCAGCTGCTGTGAGCAGGAGGAGCCCACATACTTTGCCATCTGGGGTGACAACAAAGCCTTCAATGAGGTGATCATCTCACCAGCCATGCTCCATGAGCATCTGCCCTACGTGGTCATGGAGGGACTGAACAAGGTAAGTGCAGGAGAGCCCTCGGGTGTCTTAAGGGACTGAGGCTTGGAGAAGGTAGGCAGCCCAGCCAAGGTTCCCAGCAGAAAGCCCAGCTCCTGAACTTCAGTTCTGCACTCCTAGCTCTTTCCACATCACCACATTGTCTCACAGTAGGGAGGAGCTTAAAAGATCCTCAGGGGCTCTTCCCTGGGGCATGCTGAGTTGAGAGGCCCTGAAGGCTGCCTGGCCCATATCAGAAGTGTGGCCAAGCCAGGGACAGTCTCTACCTTCACTGGCCACTGAGGAGCTGACCACAGGGAGGAGTAGTCCAACTCATCTGGGCTAGGGGCAAGCATTCTGTGGCAAGTTACAGGCTTCCCTTGAGGAGGAAGAGAGTGGTCCCCACTGGCACTGTTTGTCCTGGGAGGCCCCAGGGCTAGGCCTGCTGCCTCTCCACCACCAGCCTCCCCATCCTGCTCCCAGGTGCTGGAGAACTACAACAAGGGGAAGACAGCCCTCCTCTCTGCTGCCAAGGTCATGGTGAGCCCCACCGAGGTGGACTTGACTCCGGAGCTCATCTTCCAGCAGCAGCCTCTTCCCACGGGGCCCCCTCTGCCCACGGGGCCCCCTCTGCCTACTGGCCTGGCCCTGGAGCTCCCAGCCGCAGACCACCGCAACAGTAGTGCCAGGTGGGTCTTGCTAACCCCACCCCAACCCAGACGTGTGATTTCCAAGTATGTACTCGTATGTATGCACATTCAGACATCCGTGCCTTCTGGGCCCTCATGTTCACAAAGCTTTACACACATACATGATAGGGCCGTCAAACCCTTACCCTCTGCCCAGGCTCTCTCCCACTCTATTCCGCCAGTCCCTCAGCCTACCATCATTGAAGGGGTCTTCAGAAGTTTCCCAGGTGGGCTAGAAAGCTTTGAAGCACACATCATCTATGTCATAAGCACCAATGCACTCCTTCCCACTTAGACCCAAACAGAGCACACCCATGTACAACATGTAGATTGTGCAGACCTTTCTGGATCTGACACAAGTACATACAAGAGCAATAAGGGAAAGAGCCCCACTGAGGTGGAATTGACTCCTGAATTCATCTTCCAGCAGTACTTGCTGCCCACAGGGCCCCCTCTGCCTACGGGGCCCCCTTTGCCCACGGAGCCCCCTCTGCCCACAGGGCCCCCTCTGCCCACTGGCCTGGTCCTGGAGCTGCCAGCTGCAAACCACCGCAACAGCAGCGTTAGTCACAAGTGCACAGATGACTCCATACAAACAAGCATGTACAGGATGTGCACCAAGGCAGGCAGAACACACATATGCAAGGGCACACTTGTACAGGTAGACATACATATAGATAGATACATGGTTGTACCTGGAATAGAGCCACGGCACACAGGCATACCCGGCCCAGCTGCAAAGACATGCACACATGCACACGCACTCACAGATGTGCACCTCATTACACACGGACTCTGGAGGGTGTCCAGCTCCTGAGTGCTGGCTCTTCTAGGGGAAACTGCTCTGCTTTTCTGGGACGCTGACTCCCAGGCCTTGCTTACTTGGTCCTTAGGGACCCTGGAACTTCTCTCCCTGTAATTCAGAATATTCTGTGTTAGCTGCGTTATTTGATGAGTTCCAGTATCCATTCTTGGCCACTACAACCACCTTAGCCACCCACGTCCCAGTCCCTCCCTCCCTCTCTCCCTTCTTCTCTTCCTTCAGAGTGAAGGGCTGTTAGGCTTGCCAGTGCAGCAGAGGGGGACAGGGAGGATGAGGAAGGCAGTGGTTGGAGAGGCACAGAAGGATGCTGTCCTGAGGTGGGCCAGGGTCTCTCCTGTCCCTTCCTCCCTTCTCCCCTCTCTCCCTCATCCTTCTGTCATTCCTGTGTCTTTCCTATTTCTCTATGGCCTCATGAGTGACCTCAGGACAGCCAGTCTCTCAAGATCCAAGTGTCTCATCAGTACAATGACAAGTATGGGCATATGGAGCCTAGAGGTCCTCTGGAAATCCCACGATTTCAATGGGGTCTTAGCCCTTCGGGGCCACTCTCACATCAGTCCATCCACTGGATCCTTCATCTTCTATCTTGGGTTCTTGTGAATTGATTTTTTAAATGTTTATTTATTTAAGGAGAGAGAGAGGAGAAAGAGAGAGGAGAGAGAGAGAGAGAGAGAGAGAGAGAGAGAGAGAGAGAGAGAGAGAGAGAGAGAGAGAGAGAGAGAGAGAGAATGGGTTGCCAGGGCCTACAGTCACTGCAAACGAACTTCAGATGTTTGTACCAATTTGCTTTCTGTAGGTACTGGGGAATTGAACTCAGGCCATCAGGCTTTGTAAACAAGCGCCTTTAACCACTGAGCAAGCTCTCCAGCCCTATGAATTGATTTTATTTATTTTTTGTTTTTTGGGGTAGGGTCCCACTCTAGTCCAGGCTGACCTGGAATTCACTATGTAGACTCACTGTGATCCTCCTACCTCTGCCTCCCAAGTGCTGGGATTAAAGGCACGTGTCACCATGCCCCAGCTGAATTGATTTTTAAAAATGGATACCCTGCCCCCAAATCACTCAACAAGGACTGAGTTAACTCTTCCTTTGTTCCCCTTCGTTCCAGCCCAGGGACCTGGGGGTTGATCTGGGCTCCTCTGAGTCTCTCCCCTCCTGGCCCTGCTCTTTCTTTCCCTGTAGGAGCAAGTCCCAGTCTGAGATGAGCCTGGAGGGCTTCTCTGAAGGGCGGCTGCTGTCCCCTGTGGCTGCTGCATCAGCAGCCCGCCAGGACCCCGTGGAGTTGCTTCTGCTGTCCACCCAGGAAAGGCTGGCGGCAGAGCTGCAAGCCCGGCGGGCACCATTGGCTACCATGGAAAGCCTCTCGGACACAGAGTCCCTGTACAGCTTTGACTCGCGCCGCTCCTCAGGCTTCCGGAGCATCCGGGGCTCGCCCAGCCTCCATGCAGTGTTGGAGCGGGATGAAGGTCACCTCTTCTACATTGACCCTGCCATCCCCGAGGAAAACCCATCCCTGAGCTCACGCACAGAGCTGCTGGCAGCCGACAGTCTGTCCAAGCACTCCCAGGACACCCAGCCCCTGGAGGCAGCCATGGGCAGTGGGGGCATCACTCCTGAGAGGCCCCGGAGTGTAGCTAACGAGGAGGAGGCAGGTGGAGATGGTGGTGGGATGGCCCCTCGAGGAGAGCTGGCATTGCACAATGGGCGCCTGGGAGACTCACCCAGCCCTCAGGTGCTGGAATTCGCCGAGTTCATCGACAGTCTCTTCAACCTGGACAGCAAGAGCAGCTCTTTCCAGGACCTCTACTGCATGGTGGTACCTGAGAGCCCCACCAGTGACTATGCCGAAGGCCCCAAGTCCCCCAGCCAGCAGGAGATCCTGCTCAGGGCCCAGTTCGAGCCCAATCTGGTGCCCAAACCCCCGAGGCTCTTCACTGGCTCAGCTGACCCCTCCTCGGGCATCTCGCTCTCTCCCTCCTTCCCACTCAGCTCCTCAGGGGAGCTCATGGACCTGACACCCACAGGCCTCAGCAGCCAGGAGTGCCTGGCTACTGACAAGATCCGGACTTCCACCCCGACAGGCCATAAGGCCAGCCCCACCAAGCAGGATGAGCTGGTCATCTCGGCACGCTAACACCTGGCAGCACCTGCTTGGTCAGAGTGTGAGCCCCCGTGGGTACCTGTGGCCATTCTGGACTAGGTAGCTTCGAGGAGAGAGGCCCTCAGTGGCCAGCTGGCCTCAGGCCTGGGGCATTGCTGCTGAGCAGGGGGTCCATATCCCTACCTCAGCCTCGGACCCCCCAGAGCCAAGGCGGCTGGGGAATGTAAGTGAGGGCTTAGGAGCCTTCAGGACGGGTGGGCCATCCTCAGGCCTGAACCTGACTCCCTCCAGTCAGGCACCTCTGCTCTGGGATGGGCACTGGGCAAGCTGACTCCCTGTCACTGCCCTTGAACTGCTCTCTCAGGACGGAGGTAGAGAGCAGTCCCCTCCCCCCATGTTCTCACACATGGTCCCAGTTGGCAACTGCCCTGGCCACCCCCACCCCATCTGGTGCCTGCTGGCCAGCTCCCCAACCCTCGGGTAACCCATATCAAGGTGGCCCACAGTGCTGTATATGTTTACAGAAGCTGCCCAGCTTGGCTCAGAATGCATCCTGGGCTTACAGGCCCCACACTCAATTGTGTTCAGTAGCCCTCTCATGAGTGCAGCCTGAGGCAGCCAAGGGGTCCAGAGGGGCCTGGAGGAAGGTGGGGTCAGGACCCCTTCTTTGCTTGGTGCCCCTCTGTCTATGGGTTCAGGCCACTGTGGCCTGCCCTGCCTACCTGCCACTGTCTGGCTTCCTGGCTCACCTACTACCCCAGGGACCCTGGCCACTCGAAAGGTGGTGGATGCTGCTGCGACCACCCCTGGCTGCAGAGTCAGGGCCCTGGAGGGCAAGAAGGCTCTCAAACCCCCTGTCTCCTGAGGGTCCCAGCAGAGCGGTAGCTCTGGGGTCTGGGATCTGAAAACAAACATGCCTGCCTCACCACCTGCTTCCATCTCCCTCCTATATCCTGCCCATGGGAAGATGGGCAAAGGTGGGCTATCTTGTGCCCTGTCAGGAGACCTGCCCACTTCACAAGGGAGGGTCGGGTTAGGGAGCTGGGGTGGAGAGGCTGTGCATGCTAGTGTCAGGTGTGCGTGTGCATGTGCATGAATGTGCACCACTCCTGAGGAGGGGGCTGCTGGAGGCTGCCCAACCGCCCTGCCTGCCTGCTGCCCCTTGCAGCACCAAGAAAACAGCCTGGGAAGGGGAGGGGGCATGAGACAAGCTGGTCACTGGGGTGTGCCTTTGCCTCCTCCCCTCCTCAGAGGCATGATCCCTCCCATTTTGGCCCCACCCATAGCCTCCCTAGGCCACCTAGGCTATCCTGACCCTAAACCCCCATCTCATGATCACTGGTGTCTGGGCCTGAGCCCTAATCCTCACCCCATGCAGCTGGGGCTGGTCCTGACAGATGGGGACAGAGACGTGGGAGCTGGGCCTCCTTCCACTCTGATTCCCACTCTCCCCAGACTCCTGGCCACCCTGCTCCTGCTGAGGCAGCACCTCAGAACAACAGAAGCAAGACAAGAACCAAACATTAGACAGAATCTTAAACCAGAGGAAAGTTCTGACAAGCACCCCGGCCAGCAGCAGGCCTTTTAACTCTTCCTCTGCCAGGGTGGATCTGGGGCCTATAGGTGTGCCCCCCCATGCCCATGACTGAGCCATCAGGGACAGACCACACCGCCCCCAAGGTTGCAGCCATACCATGTTTCAGGCTTGGGGTTGGGACAGGCTTGGACTCAGTCCTGGACAAACCAGGGCCAGCCCACCCCTCCCTGCCTGGCACCTGAAGGGTGGGCCTGCTGCAAGTCTCCCTGCCCCACCCCATGCCACATCTAGGGGGGTCTGAGCCACCCCCCTCACCCCAGCCAGGCTCAGATCGGCCCCCACACTGTCCTCCAGACCCCGCAGCACAAGCTCTCCCAGCCGTGCGCTGGCCTGTCCTCCCAGGGATCTGGGCGACCTCCATATGCAATTAGTAGTGAGCAGCCGGGCCCCACACACCCTCTGCCCTCCACGTGCCATTCTCCTATGACTTTTTTTGTACTTAATGTATGAAAGATCCACACTAATATGCTGTAAAAAGGAGAGACAAATTAATATAGCTTATTCTATAAATATATCTGTATATAAGGGTTTCTGTATATTGTATAGAGCTGTGTATAAACTGAATGTAGAAGCAAGCTGCTGCCTCCTGTGATCTGTGCTCATAAGATGGGGATGGAGACAGGGTGAGGGAACAAGGACCTCTGAGACTGTTTACTGCACAAACCGGAAAGCCTCAGGGGGAAACAGGTTCTTTGGGACCAAGCCTATTGTGCCCCCAAAGATGCAAAGGCCTCCCTAAGGCTCCTTTGCCAGCCCCAGCACTACCAGCTGTAGGGTAGGCCTACCTGTGCTTGGGCTCCAACTTCATCATCAAGTCTAGGCACCCTTACCCCGCCCAGACACGAGTGGCTCTGAGGACAATTGCTCCTTTGCCAGTGGCCTAAGGGAATCAGAAGAGGTATCAGGACCTAATTTCTCCTAGTCAGACCACCTCCCATGAGGTTAACAGGGATCCGAATCCTGCCTGGTTCAACTTGGAAGCAACCCTGGAGATGAAAGAGTCCTGTCCTATCTTATCATCGTTAGCTTCTCCTTCTCCTCTCCTCCTCCTTCACATGTGTGTGTGCATTCTCATTTGTACAGGTGTACATGTGCTTGTTTGAGTGTACATATGTGTTTGTATAGGTGTACATGTGTTTGTATGAGTGTACATGTGTGTTTGTACGGGTGTACTGTATACGGGTGTACATGCATGTTTGTACGGGTGTACGTGTGTTTGTATGAGTGTACATGTGTGTATGGGTGTATGTGTGTTTGTATGAGTATACATGTGTGTTTGTATGGGTGTATGTGTGTCTACGGGTGTACATGTGTGTCTGTACGGGTGTACGTGTGTATGTATGGGTGTACGTGTGAGTCTGTATGGTTGTACATGTGTCTGTACAGGTGTACGGGTGTCTGTACGGGTGTTTGTATGGGTGTACATGTGTGTCTGTATGGATGTACTTGTGTTTGTATAGGTGTACATATGTGTTTGTACAGGTGTACATGTGTGTTTGTATGGGTATACATGTGTGTCTATATGGGTGTATGTGTGTTTATATGAGTGTATGTGTGTGTTTGTATAGTTGTACTTGTGTGTTTGTACGGGTGTACACATGTTTATATGAGTACACACATGTGCTGGGGGTGTGCAGGCCAGAGGTAGATGTCCGATGTTCTCTTCAATCACTCTCCACTTTATTTACTGAGGCAGGCAGAGTCTCATACTTGAACTCCATTAGCTAACCCACTTGTCTGGGGGATTCCCCCATCTCTGCCCCTCCAATGACGGGATTACAAGTGAGCCACCATGCCCACCCCACATTTACATGAATGCTGAGGTTCTAAGCTCGCACTTGCACAGCAAGCGCTTTGTCCACTGTGCTGTCTCCCCAGCCCCCCATCTATCATCTTGATAACGTGACAGAATGTTAGGCACATATGGGTCTCCCCTGCATCCCTGGCCCTTGTGACCTTGGCAAGATGAAGACGCCATGTGGGACAGGAGGGAAGACCTGCACGTGGGTGCAGTCTTGCAGGGAGTCTATTTCTCTGGTTGTCCCAGGCAACTCAGAAAATAAAGTCATCTTTAAAAGTTGCATGCTGTAGCTGGGAGTCCATTTTGTCCTAAGGCAGGCTTGACTGGGTGTAGGAGGAGCCAGAGTGCAGAATAACAATTGTCTTAGTCCCAGAGTTTGCCGAGGCATGGGCTGGAAAAGAATGGGCCACTCAGTGTGGCCCCTGCTCGGAAGGGGGAGAGGCAGCCAATGCACACAGCTGGGCCTTCAGCAAAATCCCACTCTATATACCTAAGAGCCACAGCTCTGAGCGGGCCCCTAGGGGGACAAAACCTCATTGTGAGGATGCCCGCTGGCCTGGGCATCCCCTCCCCCAGTCCCTCCTCCAAGGGTACCACAAGCCTGCTGAGTGGACCACATCTGGGTCTCAGGCACTGGCTGCCCTTCCCCCAGGATGCACTGAGGAGGGAGGTGTGAGAGGGATGGAAGAGTTCGCTCTGTCCTCTGCACAGCCTGGCTTGTACCGGGGCCTCTTCTGGGGGCCACTACCAGGCAGAGTGAAGAGTTCTAGGCTGGGTAGGTTGGCATCTTGATCTGATGGCAAGTTCCTCCCCTTCTGGTCCTCAGGGGTGTGTGTGTGTGTGTTTGAAATGGGGTTTTACTGTGTAGCCCAGACTGGCCTGGCTCCTGAAATCCTTCCCCAGCCTCCCAAGTGCTTTGATTATGGGTGTGTGCTCCCATGCTGGGCTGGACCTCAGTTTTGTCTTTGCCATTGTAATGTAGGGTGAGTCTTTCTGGCTCTGATGTGCTGTCTCTAAGGGTCCTCAGAATATGTGCTCTGAGCCACTCTGCAGTGGGGTTCAATGGGTCTAAGTTTCCAGAATTTTCTGGCCTTCAAGTTTTCAGAGGTCCAGGATTCTGAAGTTTGCAGATCTTATCATGCATTCATTCAGTACATAGTGAGCACCTCCTGGATGCCAAGTGGTGTCTTCTTAAAGTAGAAGATATAGCAGTGACCAAGACAAAAAAAAATATCCCTTGCCCTCATAGGTCGTCTGTTTCAGAGTGATGAGGAGAATAACAGAAACTAAATAAAAAGATATATTTGGGGCTGGGGATGGCTCAGCCAGGCAGCCTGGGTTCAATTCTCCAGTACCTACGTAAAGTCAGGTGCACAAAGTGACAAAGTGGAGCACACATCTAGAGTTTGTTTGCAGAGGCAAGAAGCCCCATTCTCTCTTGTTCACTCTCTCCTTGCAAATAAATAAATAAATAAATAAATAAATAAATAAATAAATAAATAAATAAATACTAAAAAAGAAAGAGAGAGAAGAAAGTAAAAAGCGAGAGGCTATACTGTGTGTGTGTGGGAGAAAGGCCCAGGAGGTAGACCTGCTTTGGGTAGTGTACTGAAGTATAAACTGAGATCTGACAGCTGGGAAGGACCAGCATCAAAGGCAGACGGAGTAGCATGTGCTGTGGCCCTGGGGCAGGCGTGGGCCTGGCAGGTTTGGTGAAGGGAAAAGGCCTTGGTGGCAATGATTTCATGAGGAATGGTTAGTTTCAAACAGAGGTGGAAGCATCCAAGGCCTGAAAAACCAGAACAAGAGGTTTGGATGTTTGAGTGCAAAGGGAAAGCACTGGTTTTAGCAAGGGCATGGTGTGATCTGCTTTCTGCTTTTCGAAGAGTGATTTGGAGGATTGAGGAGGGAGGAGAGAAGCTGTATAGAGCAGGATGGAAGGAATCAGAGGAGGTGCCCTCATCCCTCCATATCTGGAGGTAAAACCTTCAGGTCTCACTCTACCAGGCAGCAGACAATGAGAGTGTATCTTCTCCGTGAGCCAAGCTTTGGCTCTCAACCCTACTGACCTTGAGCTCTTCCACCAGCATTTTCCAATATCATCATCACACGTGATTATTTGAACTTAAACTAATTAAATTCAAAATCAAATGGAGGGCTGGAGAGATGGCTCAGCAGTTAAGGCACTTGCCTCTAGTGCCTAAGGCCCCTGGTTCAATTCCCCAGGACCCACATAAGCCAGACCCACAAGGCACAAGGTGGTGGCCCTGGTGCTCTCTCTCTCTCTCTCTCTCTCTCTCTCTCTCTCTCTCTCTCTCTCTCTCTCTCTAATGAATAAATAAAATATTTTTAAAAATCAAATGGAAAGTCAATTGCTCCATCTCTGTAGCCACATTTCAGACACTCAGTTGCCACCGTGGCTAGTGACAATACTGAGGACATTTCCATCAATTAAAATTCTATATAGCAGCTCTTCCTCAAACGCGATCTAAGCCTTGGTTTCCTCGTCTGTAAAATGCATACATAGTCCGTCCTCGGTAGGACCCGGTGGGTCCTAACTGAGGGAACACTGCAGAGGACTGTGTGCAGGCCAGGCACACGACAGATGCGCCATCTGGAACCTTACCTTGCCCAAGGCCAAGACGAAGGCGAAGAGCCGTGGACTCCTGCATCAGCCCCCTGCCACCCACCCAGTTTAGGGCCAAGCCCCAGGATGGGGAATCTGGACCCCGTCGCCAGCGCCGCCTGCAGGACACCACGCGTCCTGCGGCTCGGGCGCCCGGCCGGCAGAGGGCGCTGCGCGCGGCGGGCGGCGGGCGGGGCGCGCGGCGGGCGGGCGGGCGGGCGGGCGGGGGCCGGGCCAGGGCTGCGGGGGGCGAGCGAGCGCGCGGCGGGCGGGCGGGCGCACCGCAGCCGGAGCCCAGCCGGGACTGTCGCGCGGGTCGCGCGGGCGATGCCGCGCCCCCGGGCCGGGCTGTAGCGGGGCTGCGGCCGGAGCACGCGCTCGAGGCAGGCGGGACATGGAGGTGGTGGACGAGACCGAAGCGCTGCAGCGCTTCTTCGAAGGTGAGAGCCCGCGGGCTGGCGGGGCGGCCACCCTCCTTCGTGGGGATCCACCCGCCGATCTCTCCAGGGTCCCGACTCCCATGGCGCTCCTACCATACCGAGACGCCCCCCCCCCCAGAGAGCCTCCTCTGGGCAGGGACAGGTGTCCAGGCTGACAACAGTCCACGATGCTTGGCTCCAGGGGAGGGAGTCTTCCAGAAGGTGTCTGCCCACCTCCGCCGTACTTGCTCCCACCCCCGCCTCCAACACGCAGCTTCCTTGGGGTTGTGGCGTCTTCCAGGCTCGGTCCTCCTCTGAGCCTTCCAGGACCCGCTGGCCCACTAAATGGCAACACGTCTAGCCCCAGCGCACTAACCTAGTCTGGAGACCCTTGTCTATCATCTCTCTTAAGCCTGGCACCCCAGGGCCTAGCCTGCTTGCTTCCCAGGAGCTGGAACTTTCTGACTCTGTTTCCTGGAGGCTGAGACACCCTTTCAGACTGAACTGCACTTTGAGACTGTCACCTGCCTTGGGCAATGCTGTTTCCTTCCCTACTTGGGCCATGGACCCTCCCCTAAGCTTGCTTTCCTAGGGTTGGGACCTACATCTCTGCCACCGCTCACATTGTCACCCGGGAGACTTGCAATGCTGTGAACTGCATCCCACCGACCCCATGAAGCTCCACGGGGCTCCAGGACACCTGACCCTGGAGCGCTAAGACTTGCCCCCACCCCCACCCCCAATACCATCCCCAGGAATGATCTTATCCCCTGATCTTGACCTGAAAGGACCCTCCTGGGGTGGAATTTACACAACCCACCATATATTCTTTACTCCAACGTCCACATTGGGTTTAGAAGGTCTGTTCTAGTCTAACCAGCACCTCGATTTTCCGGAGCAGCCCCTGCCCCTCCTCCAAGGTTGCTCCTCCCAGCTTGAAAGTTGGCTTAGGAGGGAGGGGACTCTGGTGGGAGGGGGAGGGGAGGTGCAAGCTGACATCTCCCAGCCTGCTGGGAACCTGGGGCCAGGACCTAGGTGGATGGATTGGGGGGGGGGCTTTGTGTAACTTACTATGCTGAGGACCCCAGTCCCCCATCCCCCCACACGCACCCTCTCCTAGCCTCTGAGCACACATTTGCCCCTCAGTAGTGAAGAACCTTCCATGAGCTGATTCTTCTCTGGACACACTGGGCTGGGACTGGGGAGCAGGTTCAAAAAGTTTAGTTCCCAGTTCTCTTGACATTCCCCAGGCAAGAGAGGAAGGTCTTTCTCTGCCTCTCTTTCTTTCTCAGACTTTGGGGTGGCAAGAACCTTTGTCCATACCTGCTTGCTGAACAGCCTGGACATGGACATATCCAAACCTCAGCTGCCCCCACTCCAGGATGTTGGACATCTGGGCAGATCAGACCCTAAGAGGCCAGGCTTGGACTAGGTTCCATTTGCTAGTGGGTGCTAGGCGGCACCTCTTAGTCCTAGGAGCACTCCTCCCCAAGCACTGTTCATAAGTTAGCAGCTCTTGGGGACTTGTGAGGACTGGGAGAGTGAAGGAAACACTGGTCCAGGGGGGGGCAGGTACTGAGCGGGGGTGCCTTGTGCTTGTTGGGTACCTGGATGACCTGTGGGCTCTTTGATTCCCGAAAGAATCCCTATTCTTCCTCTCGAGACCTGGGTCTTGAGCACAGGGGTGGGGCTGGTCCAGGCTCCTCACTCCTGAGCCAAACCTTCCCTCCTGGACTGGGGGGGGGGGGGCTGACGCCATGGCTCAGCCATGCAGCTGCCTGGCAGGGAGGCTGCTGTTCCCTCCAGAGAGATAAGAGGAGACTCAAGAATGTCTGTGGGGAGCAGGCGGGGTGTGGGGCTGTGAGCCCAGGAAGGCTGGGTTTAAGAAGTCTTTCAGAGCCTGGGATTAGGGTAGGATGGGTGGCCATCTGGGCAGCTTCTCTGGATCTGCCTGGAAGGAAAGGCCTGGCAGAGAATCTGGTGGATGGTGGGGTGGGAGCCTCGTTATGGGGTGAAGGGATTCCCAGGGAGCAAGCATAGGGCCACAGCATGCAGTGCTTCTGAGAAAGGACCCGGAGAGGGAAACTGGGCTAAGTTGTTCCTCAGCTTCTAAGGACAATATCCGCTCAGGGTTCAGGGCTGGGGACACCTGAGTCCAGAGGGCTCCATGCTTTGGGACCTGAGCTGGAGACAGGATGGGTTTAGCCTTACCTCAGAGTCCCCTCACCTGGTGTCGCTCACACTCACACAGTACATAGGACCATGTCCTGGTCCTGCACGCTGGAAGCTAAAGCGCTTTGGGCTTCAGGTGGGAGGCAGGGACAGGGCGGCCCCCTAGAGCCTGGTACAGCTGGGTCCCCGTGACTGCTCAGTTAATCCCCTCAAAAGAGGCACTAGCAGCCTGGATTGGCCAGCAGAGGGCTTGTAGAGAGGGGACCCTCCTGGCAGGATGCACTGGCTCCCAGCAGGTAACAAAGTCCTAAGACAGGTGGATTTCTCAGCACCTGACTGACGGGCCCAGAGCCAGGTCAGGGATGGGACAGGGTAGCGTCAGAAGATCTGGCCAAGGCCTCAGAGGGGCTCATGCAGGTTGGGCTCCTGAGAGCTGCCTGGCCCTGTCTGGGCTTGTTTCCCTCTCCTGAAAGACAGGAGCCTGTAGCAGAGATTTTGAAGGTGCTTTCAGCTCTGATGAGCTTTTTGTCCCAGCCTTGGGCAGGAGGGACACTTTAGAGTAGGAAGTGCTGAGCCTGAGAAGGGGCAGTGCCTGGCCTCTGGTGCTAGGGGTGCATGAGGCTGGAGGGAGCAGGTGGGTGTTAGGGAACCTTAGACACGGAAGGATCTGGGTCTCCAGCAGGTGAACAGGCACCTGAGGCTGTGGGGGTTGGTACCAGCCTCTTGAACCTCCAGGGGTGGAGGGGAGGCTTCCTTCACCCCTGGGATGGCCTATTTTCCTTCTAGGGTAGATAAGTCAATTGGACCAGAGCAAGGGCTTTTGATGTGTTTTTTTTGGTTTGTTTTTTTTTTTTAGAAAAACTATGGCCTATGATAGTACACACCAGGTAGACAAGAGGGGCTGGGTCGGGGGAGGGAAGAGATGGCACGAGCCCCTTTCCCTGGGGTCAAGACTGAGGCTCTGAGAGAAGGGGGTTAGTCAGGTAGCCCAGGCTAATCTCAGTCCCTTGCTCTCTCCTGTCTTCAGGGTCTTGTGGGAGGGGCTACCTGTCAGGGATAGAATCTTTGCCTCCTCTCCAGAAGGTAGGAGCCTCAGGTGGAGGCCACATGGGTGAGCTAGACTATGAGGTGGGGTGTGGCTCTGTGACCTAGGTTGTCTGTCTGTCTGTCTATCTGTGATGCACCCAGGAAGGGGTGTGTGGGAGGAGCCAGATTCGAGCTTTCCTAATTTCCAATTTAAGTTCCAGAGGATAAGGTGTGGGCTTTCTAGGCTGACCTGGACTCCAACCCCCACCCAGGACTCCTGTCCTAGCCTCAATCTGTGGTGATCCATAACCAGGCCCACCCCTCAGGCCCCGAGCCAGCGGAAGGGGAGATGATAGTGGTGGTCTGACTCATTTCCATGTCCCCACACCCGGCATAAGGCCATTGGCAGTAAATGTTCCAGCCAATGGAGGTTCACAATCAAGCCATATGTGAACAGGAGCCTTGGGTGGGGATGTGTTGTGGGAAGCTATTTTGAGAGAACCTGGGGTCACCCTAGGGGTCAGGAATGCCAGTTACCAGCTCCCAGCCTCAGGCATCACCTGAGTCTGGGGTGCTGGACAGAGCCAAGAAGGCTATTTGTGGACAGAAAAGGCACTCTAGGCAGAATGACCTCTCCCTGGGGGACTGCCTCTCCCAGCTCCCAAAAGGTTGTAGCGCTGGGGGGCCCTGGAAGCACAGCCTGCTAGGTAACAGCCCAGCCTGGCTGCTGATTGGCTGTTGCCCTGGACTTTGCCCTCCCTGATAAGGACGGAGCAGAAATCATTAACTGAATCATTAACTGGGGGTGGCCTCGCCCTGCCCAGGCAGCCTGACTCCCCTTCTTCCTCCTCCTTGCAGCCCAAGCTTTGCCAAACTCCTCTGTGCTTCAGTTTCCTTCGGTGGAGGGCTCCTCTCCCATCTCACAGCCTACAGCTGCTGCTGTCCCTGGGTCCTGGTGGCTGAGAGCTGTCAGGATGATGCAGTGGTTTTGTGCACTTGCTGACAGGTAGCAAGGTCTGAGGCTAGCTCTGCTGCCCACCCACACCCCTCTTGGGTGTGTCACTGTAGTTGGCTGGTCCAGCTCCGTCTCAGGAGTATCACTTGGGCTTGCACAGGCCTGGGGCAGGTTGTGTGTGCACACCTACGGATTATTGATACTCCAAAACTGCGGGTGGACGTCTTACACTTGGGCCCCAAGCCCTGCTTTAAGAAAGCTCCTTGCTTTCGTTGGGGCTCCTTCCTACAGGGAAAAGGGAGCCATCAGCTCCCGGTAAGCCTGTCTTGCGTAGTCCCCAGCACCTCACTCTGGCCTGTGCTACCCTTACTCCAGAGACGCAGGACTTGTTCCATGGGAACCGCAGAAAAGGGCTTGGCTGTTTTTGGTCTTCACCTGTGATGTCTGGGCTGGAGCATTCTGCATGTGTCTCCCTAGAGTCCCAGGGTGTGAGGGGAGGGGAGCAAGGGTGCGCCCTTCTTTCTGAGAGGGATTAGCTGAGACCAGCGAGGAAGAGGATGTCAGCCTCACTCAGGTTGCCACAGCAGAGGTGGAACAGGATCCTGGCCACAGCTGGGGCCAGTCTTGGGTGGGCAGGAAAAGGGCCTCTCCTCTTTGCACGCAGAAGGACCTGACCCTCTGCCAATGCCTCGCTATATGATGTCCCTCTAGCCTTTGGCTTCTCAAGAAGCAGAGCCCTCATCCACATGGGCAAGGCTTCAAGGTGTGAGCAGGAAGGCTGTACGAGTGCCAAGACCAGAGTAGGAGAGGGCATAAGGGACAAAAAGCACCCCGGTGGGGGAGGGGACAGTTGGCTCTAGATCCCCCCCCCCCCGCTGGCCTGCATGATAGATATCCAGTCCTTGCCCCTAGGAACTTTGTCTTCCTCTGCCTCCAGGTGGGGGTCTGTGGCCTATGGTGAGGCTCATATTATCGCTGCTCTAGTGATTGGTGTGTGCGTGTGCTTGTGTTCATGTTCTAGAACATGCTTGTGAGCTGTGCTGAGATATGAACTTGGACCACCATGCTTGCACCCCACAGGTTTTGTCTCCATCACCTTGCACGTTCGAAATGCAGTAGATTTGAGGGACCTACATTGTCATCTGACTGTTCCCTAGAATGTCAGCTAGGGGACATGTGGGCTGGGAGAGTGTCCCTTTTGTCCATAAAGCCTAGTGCTGTACACACACTTGATGGAAACTTCCTCAATGGAAGCTGAAGGTGTAGCTCAGTTGGTAGACTGCTTGTCTAGCATGCACAAAGCCTTGGGTTCGATCCTCGGTACTACTTGAAACTGGGCATAGGTGTGCATGTCTGTAATCCCAGCACTTGGGAGGTAGCAGGAAGATCAGGAATTCAAGGTCACCCTTGACTACATCGTGAGTTTGAGGCCCTGCCAAAAAAAAAGAAGGAAGTAAGAAAAGAAAGAAAGCTTCCAAAATGAATGGAGGGACTCATATGGATCATGCTGGTGTGGGCTACAAATTTGTCAGCTTATTCCCATGGAAGGAAATGTTGGTATGTTTTACACAGAGGGCAGGGGTGACCCTGGTAGTAACTGGAGCACTCCACACTGCAGGATCCCTAGGTGGTATGTGTGGCCTGCCTGTCCTGTTCACTGTGAGAGAGTGTCAGAAGCATTGGGTGAGGCTCACTAGGTCTCTAGAATTAGAACCATGGGCTCCCAGAGCAATGTAGATAGGTCCAGAGTGATGTAGAGAGGTCCAGAGTGATGTAGAGAGGTCCAGAGCGATGTAGAGAGGTCCATGGGAACAGGGCAGATTCCCTAAGAACAGATTACAATGGTTGACCTCAAGTCTCCCTAATCTGGCCTGGAAGCATCTTGGTTTAGGTTGTGCTGTGCTGAGGACAAGGTGGAGGCTGGGGAGGATGTAGCCAGAGCCTAGATAGAAGTGTCTGGAGTTGGTGGATCCCCTGAAAGAGCAGTCTCTGCAGACAGGCTGTGGGCACATCAATGAGGGAGAAATTGGGAGGGAAAGAGATGGCTGTGACTGAGCTTTAAGGGCCTGGTGGGACGAGAGCCACACCATTGTCAAGCATGGCTGTTGGGCCCAAGCTAACTGAGAATTTGATGCAGAGATGCAAAGCGTTGCTTGCCCACTCCATCTAGCATCCCACCTGAAAGCATTTGAATGGGAAGACTGGTCACAAGTTGAAGCCTGAAGCAAAGCCAGCAAACATTTATGGATCGCATTACTAAAGACATAAAATGTAGATCAGAGGGAGTGAGAGTCTAATGTGTCTTGCCGCTTTGTGGACCCTCTGTGAGTGGAGAGTTGGGGAGACTTTGAGGTAGGTACAGGTTTCCCCCACTCTGTGTGTGTGTGTGTGTGTGTGTGTGTGTGTGTGTGTGTTCTAGAATAGCAGTAAAGCACTGTTCACATGCCTAGAGACTTAGGTGCAGGTGTGGGCTCTCAGAAGGTCCAGGGACTCTTAGAACAGATGTGTAGGAGAGCAGAGAGATGCCACCTGAGCAGAGAGAGGCAGAAGGGCAGGACAGGAGAGGGGAGGCGTGAAAGAGGGCCACACGACAGCTTCTCTGAGGATGGTCTCCCTGGGCTCTGCCCACCCCATGCACAGAGATTCATGCTTCACTTGCCCAGAAGGAAGCCGAGGCTCAGGGCTGTCAGGAAGTCATCCTGAAATGAAGTTCATTGACACCAGGCCTCGGTGAACCCAGGGCCCCTAGGGAATCACAAGGATTCCAGCCTCCAGCTGGACCATCTTGAGATTCAAACACCTGGGGTGGATGCACACTCAAGGGCTTGATCCCTAGTTCTCTGGCCACCCCCAGTTCAGATCATCCAGACCTGGCTCACATCCTCAGGCCCAGGCCCACCCTGCCCACAGCCACGTGGCTGACGGGATTTCCGCCATGTTTGGAGCATGAATTGACAAGTGCCCCATTGACGGGGCAGGGGAGGGGGTGGGCAGGGCACAAGCCTCCCACTGTGCTGTGTCCCCACCTTCCCCGTCCCCCAGGACAATGGCCCAGACTCAGCCAGCAGCCACAGCTGGTCGGGGCATGAGCATGAAGGGGGGGGCCACAGGGAGGGGCCCATCATGGAGGGACCACCTGGGTCCCAGCCTGCTTGTTTTCTAGCTTGGGTCTCCTCAGTCCCTCCTTCCTTCCTGGGTGGTCTGTAAAGGAGGAAGAGGGAAAAGGAAAGGGCCACTTTCCCACAGCCTAGACCCCAGCCTGCCTGGGAAGGGGCAGTGTCTGGCTCCTGTTCCAAACAGGTAATCAAGGAACTAATTATCGTAGAGACCCTGGGGACAGCTCAGTAGGATAAGGCTGGACTTAGGGGTCCTTTCTAGCCCTGACTCCAAGGCAGAGCAGGGCCTGCCTGATGCCTGACTCCAGTCCCTGGCATTCTATTTTGTATCTTGATTTATTCCATGGACATTGATTTCGTACCTACTGTGTGCTGGGATTCTTACAGCAGAGAAATATTGGGGGGGGGCAGGGAAGGGTGTCGCAGATTCTGCCCCCAGAAACTTTGTGCAAGGTACCCCCCACCCTCAGCTTAACTTTCTTAGTCTGTAAAATGGAGGACACCCACCTCATAGAAGAGGTGTCAGGAGAATCAAATGAGAGCCAAACTGTGGGCACTCACCTTTGCCAGGGAAGTATGTGCCAGGTGGGTGAGAGGACAGCCTGACAAGAAAGTAGAAGGGAGTCTAAGGGAAGCCAGAGAGGTCTCTTGGGTGGGTGTAAACCCTGGAGGAAATGGAAGCTGGCTTTCTCATGGCAAGACAACAGTGTGTGCAAAGGCCCTGTGGGGCAGCTTGTTTGTCCTGGGACAGGAGGGAGGCAGGTGCTGGACCACCAAGAATTACACAGAGGGAGACCTCCAGGAGGCTGAGGGGCAGGTGGAGGCTGACCACATCAGGCCTTGGACAGCCAAGGGGCCCTAATTTACCTCTAGCAGGTAACCTTTGGCGGGTTGGGGGCGACAGATGCTAGTTGGTGGCCTTGAGATGCCATTTTCTGGACATAGAGCTTTGGGCAGCATCTGGTGGGCCAGACCTCCCCTCCCATGGATGTCTTAAAGATCAGATGCAACATGTGTCCTTTCCTGAGCCTCTAGCCTGGAAGGTGCGCCTTGTGGGTATCCAATGATGTTTATGGGTTCTTTTAGCAGCAGAGGTAGAATGGCACCCCTATAGTGTAATCCCCTTCTAGGGCTTCTGTGGGGTGGGGGAGGGGCTATGTTCCAACTTTAAGGTCCCTATCACAGATCTCCTTTGTGGTTTATGGCCAGGCCAGGCCTGGGCTAGGCAGTGTGGGAGAAGAAGAGTCTTATGGGGAGAAAGAGGTGGGGGTCCACATGCCTCCGGAGGCCCTTCAACTTCTCTCCCAGCCCTCGTCCCACCCCCACCCTGCCATTAGCCTCTTCCTCCCCTCTTCCGTCCTCTCGTCCCCTGGCACGGGAGGGTCCCTCCTCCCCCATCCACATCTGGTTCTTGTTAGGGTCTCCCAGGATGCCTGGGCTGAGGCCCCCATCCTGGGGGAGTTGGGCAGGAGGATTAGGGGCGATTAAGAATGCTCCTGGCCAGGGGAGGAGTTGCCAGAAGGAGGGGCTGGGAAGGTTATAAACAGCAGTCCATGACCGCATCAGCTCATCATTCACCTGCGATGCCAAGTTCAGTCTCAAAAACCTGCGGCTTCAGCAGCTAGGGTGCAGTGGGGGTGGGGCTCCAGCCTGTCTTTCCTCCTTGTTCTCTGGGCTTGCTGGGTCCTCCCTCCCTTCCAGACAGGCTGGAAGCCCATACAGCAACCTCCCTAGAGTCAGACCCCTGGACCTGGGCTTAACTCCTCCTTAAGGTGTTGCCCTGAGACCAAAGTGACCTTTCTGAACAGTGGAGACTGGAGAGACTAACATGTTCATGGACATGACTGGGAGGTAAAACGCCTAAAGCACTTCAAATAAATATCACCTGTCCTGAGTGGCACTCAGACAGCTTGAATCCCTGTCACTGTCACAATATGAATTGAGAAGCTGGAAGGCACTCTGTAATGAGCTGCCATCACTGTCAATGTCACTTTCATTGTGGTTATTATGGGTTGGTAGTATTCAATGACACACTGCCCATGCAGAAAGCCTCACACATAATAAACTCAAAAAGTGTATACAGTAGGCACTCAATAAGTGGGAGGTGTGGTTACCAGGGAGGGATGGGATGGGGTTGGAACCTAGACCTGCAGACTGGCCATTTGCAGCCCCACAGGTCATGGCCGGTGTTGGCCATGTGTGGTGGCGGGTGTCCTCCATTCCCAGCTGAGGAAAGCCCCAGTGAGGGTCAGTAAGAGGCCCTGGCTGGGTCGCAGGCAGCGTGTGACTCCCAGGAAGGCTTAGCTGCTCATGCTCATTAATCACCTAAGCGGGGCTCAGCATTCTTGAAATGCCAGCTGGGGCCAGGGAGGAGCCTGGGCTGGGGGCTCTGGGACCCCAAGAGCCTGGGGATTGGGCAGTGAAGGCACCCTCTGCATTTACAGAACTCCCACTGTGTGCTGGGCATTTCACAGACCTTAATTTTACATAGGTCACAACTGTCCCGAGAAATGTTAGCTCACATCCCCATTTTACCAAAGAAGACACTGAAGCCTAGAGAAGTTATGGCCTACCTAAAGTCACATGGCAGGGGCCAGCTGAGCTGCCTGAATCCTGGTCCCAGGACTGACCAGAGGAGGGATATGAAGGGCAGACCCTGGACTCAACTCTGAGCTCCCGAGGCTTGTGGGAGGGGCCCTCCTGCCTCAGTGGGGCTGGCCAGCCCAAGTCAGCAGTATGGGTGGAGCGTCCTCCAGTATCATAACTGACACTGACGCATCTCCTACGTCAGCTCCCTTATCACCCGCCCCTCCAGCTCCCCCCCCCCACGCAAGGTGACCCTGGGAGAGGAAAGGCCAGCACCACCCCTCTCCTGTCTCACCGAGCCCAGGAGCCTTGCCTTTTTCTGCATCTCTTCCTTGCAGGGCCTGGGGTCCAGGAAGAGGGCCTAGGAGCGGATAGCAGGCTTTCAGAGGGGCCGAGCTCCTCCCTTTTGAGGCCAGGGCAACCCTTACCTCTCTGGCCTTTATCTCCTCTGGAAAGCAGGACCCGAAATTCCTGATTCTGGTCTCTGGCCCTCTCTGCAGCAGGGTCTACCATGGCTCCCTGAGTACTCGAGTCTCCAGAATGTGTGATCTGCTCAGTCAGGCCTCATGCCTCCATGTGTAACAGCTGGGCCTCCTGAAAATGACTACAAAGGACAGGGCAGGACAATTGTGCTGGGTCTGAGCCATCTGGGATGGAGTGGGACCGTGCTTACTTCTCAGGGTACCTTGTAAGGTAGAGGGGACAGATAAAAGGTGTGTGTGGGGGGGCGATTCTGTCACATAGCCAGGAAGGGGTATGGAGGGACAAGAGTGACTTCTCTGTCCCTAAATATGGGCTGTTGGCCTCTTGGGAACTTTGTAGGATGGGAACCATGTGCATCCTAGGAACAGACAATCATAAACCGGGAGGAGCTGGATCATAGGTTTCAGAGGGCCCAGCCTAGGAAGGCTGAAGGGCTGGGCCTGAAGTCTGGGGTCTGTAGAGAGACAACCTAAGCCCAGCTACCCCTGCTCTGCAGGCCATGACATCAGCGGTGCCCTGGAGCCCTCCAACATAGACACCAGCATCCTGGAGGAGTACATCAGCAAGGAAGATGCCTCGGACCTGTGAGTTCCTTCCTGCAGGCCTCAGCCTCACTCCCTGGACAGCTCCCTAGGGGAGGGGTTGGCACTTCCCCTCAGGTCTGGGGACCTGGGGGTTGAGCCTCCTCCCTTCCTCACAGCTGCTTCCCTGACATCGCTGCTCCAGCCACTGTGGCCTCTTTCCCCCACGGGCCGCCGGCCATCCCTGGCTCCAGTGGGCTCCACCACCTGAGCCCCCCTGGGAGTGGACCATCCCCAGGGCGCCATGGCCCCCTCCCACCCCCGAGCTACGGCACCCCACTCAACTGCAACAACAACAACGGCATGGGCGCTGCCCCCAAGCCCTTCCTAGGGAGCTCTGGGCCCCCCATCAAGGCAGAGCCCAAAGCTCCCTATGCCCCAGGGTGAGTGAGGGCAGGGAGTGGGTGGGGATAGGATGCAGGGGCACAGAGGCCATGGGCCTGGGAGGTGTTGGTCTGCTGTCTCCCTTTGGGAAGGGTTCAAGTGATGGGCTGTCCTGTGGGTAGTCCGGAGTTAGGTGACACTAGAGACTTGTGGCTTTGGTTCTGAGGCAATGGACATCCACCAATATTCTGAGAAGGGCAGTGATGAGGGCTGAGGTAGTGCTAGAAAAATCTCAGAGCATTGTGGAGACAGGAGAAGTGAGGCTTGGAAGCTATGCCTGACATTCGGGAGCCCTGGGGCATGCACACACTCTTGCAGGGCCCCCAAGCACACTACACAGCCCTGCTCACTCAGGGTACACTAGCTGATCTTTTCTGTGGCCCCCAAGAGTTGTCAGTGGGTCAGAGTGGCTCCTCAAACTTGACCCATGTGAGCCTTGTGGAACGGAGTCCAGTCCTGTTCTGAGGAGGCCTCGAACTGCCATCGTTTTCCATCTCTCTGAGATCACACTGGCCACTTGACCCAGGGCCATGGCTTCAACCAGTGGTTCTAACCAGGCGCTAGGGCAGCCCACGGGAAAGGCCTAGAACCCGGGTCCATGGAGATCTGCATGGAAGCTACTGAAGATTCTGGGTTCCCTGCCTGGAATAGCATTTGCGTTGGCTACAGGGGATATAGACCATGTGTGTCTAATCGCCTGGTGCCAGCCCCTGGCCATCCCATTCCCCAACTTCCTGACTTAGTGACCTCTGTCACTGACCTCTGCCAGTGCCTGAGTTTCCTCACCTGTAAAGTGAGCCCCAAATTCATAGTTGAAACGAAGCTGAGCAAACAGAGAAGTCCCGTGCCAAACCTTGTCAGTAGGGTCTCCTGAGCCCCTGGCTTATGGGGGACAGAAATGGAGGCTAGGCTCCAGGTGCCAGGGGTGAACAGTGGAAGTTGAGGGCTGCTTGAGGCAAAACTACCTAAGGATGAAGGAGAGGTAGCTAAGGTTTAATAAGCACCCACAAACGCCTCCATTGGTAGAACTTCATCATGTGGTCTTTCCCAAGAACCAGTCATAGGGGGCCCCCAACTCTGGGCTCTCCTCTCAGCATTATTTGGATACTCAGAGAGAGAGAAAGGGGCTTGTCCAGGCCATGCAGGGATCCCGGGCCAGCCCCTGATCTAGAGAGTAAATAAGACAGATGCGTGCCTTCTGCATGGAGTCTGCAGGAGTGGATGGGGGTCGAGAGCTTTCTAGCATGTGGGAGGCTCTGGGTCCATCCTGGGCACCACATAAATGAAGTAATGCTAAACAAAACACCACCAGAAGCATCACTGAGTTCCAGGCCAGCTTGGGGCTACACAGCGGGTTCTAGGTCAACCTGGGCTAGAGTGAGACCCCGCCCCCCCCAAAGAAAAACAGAAATAAAAAGAAAGAGGAACTTAAAAAAAAAAGAGTACAGGTTACTGTGGATTTGGGGCGTTTGATCACAGGGACTAGAGGGTGTGAAGGAACCTTGACACACTGGAGGAGAAGAGGGGGTTTGTAAGGACGTATGTGGAGGGGAGTGGGGGGAGACTGATTCATTGTGACAGACCTGGGCAAGCCGGGGCCTGGCTGAGAGCCCCTTCCTACTTTTCTGTGTGTCCGTCCAGATTCATGTATGTTTCAGGATCCATAATTCTTTTTCTCTTCTTTTTCCTTTATTCCTTCTCCTCTCCCCTTCCCCTCCCACTTTCTGAGTTTCTAGAGATTGAGCCTAAGGCTCCTTCATGCTTGCTAGGCAAGCACTCCACCGCTGAGCTACATCTCAAGCCCCCTTTTACTTTTTGAAATCAGGTTCTTACTAAGTTATCTAGACTGGCCTTGAACTCGCTCTGTAGCCCAGGAAAGCCTTGAACCTGTGTTCTTCCTGCTGTCACCTCCTTAGTGGCTGGGATGACAAGCCCAGCTTCAGAGTCCATTTCCTTAACTGTCATCTATCTGTAAATGAGGTGCCACATGTACACTGGTAGGATTGGGGTGGCTTGTCCAGGGATGCAGGGGGACTCTGGGAATCATTGCAGGGTTGTCTGTGCCTGCTCCTCAGCCTTTCTGGAGGTTGGTTGGGCACACTGGAGGAGAGTCTTTCCAGACATGGGGACCAGAGGTGGCCTAAAGCTGGATCCCTGAGTGGCCCCAATGGCTTGCTCTCTCTGAGAGAGTACAGGGTTTACACAGGACATGTTGACCTCTGGGTTTGAGTTTGTTCTTTTTCTTGAACCACTGATAAAATAAAACTTGCAAGAAAAAATAAGCCCAGGCCCAGAAAAGCTGGCTTCCTGCCTAGTTCACACCTGCCTCAGGCAGGGCAGCCCCTAGTGACCTACTGAACCTCTCCAGGCCCAGCCCCCAGGGCCCTGGCTTTCCAGGAAGCTGGAGGCTTCTTTGATAGGTGCCAAGAGAGGAACAGGCTTGGCCCCTTTTTCAGAGGAGGGGATATTTGAATCCCTGTGACATGATCAGGACCTAATCACTGGTCCAACAAACCATTAGGCCTGGGGATCCTGGGCAGGACTCTGAAGTTCCCATCCACAGTTCAGCCCAGGACTTGTCAGGTCCTTATGGTGGGTGGGTATATCAGAAAGGTGCCCAAGGATGGGTATGAGTAGACCTCAATGTCTCCTGGATCCCGACCCCTAGAAGAGCTGTCTGGCCTGAGGGTTGGGGGCTCAGCTACTGGCCCAACAGCCTCTCTCCTCCTGCCTTCCGCAGCACACTTCCAGACTCACCCCCAGACTCGGGCTCCGAAGCCTACTCCCCCCAACAGGTGAACGGTGAGTCCAGTGGGTGGCACTGCCCTCCCCTCTGGGTTTGGGCAAGTGGTTCAGGCTGGTTGGGGCGGCCTTATCGGGAAGGAGGGAGCAAGGAGGGAGGGGGCCAGTGGCTGCCCAACAGCAGATTATCGCTGGTCAAATACTCCCGGGCGCTGGCCATTGTTTCCCCACGGGCGGGTGGGGAGCCTGGCCTTGCCTGGGCGCAAGTATCCCTGCTGGTGATGCCGCCTGCGCCATCATGGACGCGCCCTTCGGCGGTAAGTGGACAGCTGGGGAAGGCCTCTGCTGGGCCCACCTCACCTTACCAGCGTTCAGGGGTGTAATGGCCCCCACGTGGCCAAGAGCAGAATGACCATGGGAAGCTGACTCCCCACAGCCTGAAGAGGGGTCAAGAGTTCTGTTTATCTTACCCAAACATCCCTGGAATGCCTCCTGGGGAACAAAGGGAGCTGCAGCCCCTCAGGCTGGGGGGCTGGCCCCTGGAAGCTGGACTGGAGGCGGCTAGGTGGGGGACTGGGCTGGGGTCTCCTTCCTCAGGGAACTTTGAGACTGGGGGATCTCCTGGGAAGCTGGGTCTGGCCAGTCTAGGGAAGAGCGCTGACTGGGTGAGGATAGCACCCCTTCCTCGCACAGGGTCTTGCTTTCCTGCCCGTGCTCCAGTGGCCGGCTGCCCAGTCTCCCCACCCAGTGCCTGGCGTGGTTCAGAAGGGTGCGGAAGCAGGAGACCATGCCTGGGGAAAGTGGGTACAAGAAACCAGGGTGAGGTGGCTCTCTGATGCCCTGCCTCCCATCTCTTTCTGCAGACCCCCATCTCCTGCGGACGATAACCCCGGAAACTCTGTGCCACGTGGGAGTACCCTCCCGTCTGGAGCACCCACCCCCACCCCCACCTCCAACCCACCTGCCAGGTCCCCCACCGCCTCCACCACCTCCACCTCACTACCCTGTCCTGCAGCGGGACCTGTATATGAAGGCTGAGCCTCCCATACCCCCCTACGCTGCCATGGGGCAGGGTTTGGTGCCCTCCGAACTCCACCACACCCAGCAGTCCCAAGTGCTGCACCAGCTGCTGCAGCAACATGGAGCTGAGTAAGGCTGGGGCAGTACCTCCGTGGTGGGAGGGTGGGGGTGGGAGTCAGGGTACGGGGGACAGGATGGCCCTGGAAAAAAACAGTGAAAGGTGTAGGGCGACACTTGCATTCATGTGTCCAGAAATGCCTTGGGAGTCCTACGGCCATAGCTAATTGATGACACCTATCTTATTCACAGAGGGATAAATTGGGGTTCTGAGAGAGGGAGGTGGTTTGCCTAGATCATGGAATTGGGAAAGGGCAGAGCCAGGACTTGAAGTTAGGGCATAATTTTTATTTTATTTTATTATTTGAGAGAGGCGCATGCATAAACACACACACACACACACACAGAGAGAGAGAGAGAGGGAGAGAGAGAGAGAGAATGAGAGAGAGAGAGAGAGAGAATGAGAGAGAGAGAGAATGGGCATGCCAGGGCCTCCCACCACTTGCAAGCAAATTCCAGACACATGTGCCACCTTGTGCATCTGGCGTTCTGTGGGAACTGGGGCATTGAACCCTGGCCATCAGGCTTTGCAAGCAAGTGCTTTTAACTGCTAAGCTGTATCTCTCCAGCCCAAGGGCTAAATTTTTAACTCAGATCCCATCTCACAGAGTCCTCCGGGTTCTAAAAGTGACATCCCAAGGAAGGGACCAGGTCATTTATTCCATGGACAACTGCAGGAAGCTTTGTGTGCCAGGGTCTTTGCTGGGGGTGATGGCAACACTGTCAGTTGTGACAGAAGTGCAAGTGACAAGCAGAGAACAGAAACACCGAATGATGGGCAGAGCATTGGGGATGTCATACCTGAGGGCTTCCTGATGGAGGTGTCTTCCTAGGAGTTGGGCATCTTCTACTGAAACAGGAATGAGGGGAGAAGGGTGGGCAATGCCCAGAAGAGGCCTCAGGGTGAGCGATCCAGCCCCCATGGCACATACCTCTGTTCCCCCAGGCTCCCCACACACCCCTCCAAGAAGAGGAAGCACTCCGAATCACCCCCTAACACCCTCAATGCCCAGATGCTGAATGGGATGATCAAACAGGAGCCTGGGACTGTGACAGCCCTGCCCCCGCACCCGGCCAGAGCCCCATCCCCACCATGGCCTCCCCAGGGCCCTCTCTCACCGGGCACTGGTTCCTTGCCCCTCAGCATTGCCCGGGTTCAGACACCACCTTGGCACCCACCAGGTGCACCCTCCCCAGGTAAGTGGCCGGCCAACCCTTGGAGCTGGAGTGTGGGGCCTGGGACTTAGGGCCCATCGAGGTATCCCTCCTTCCAGGGCTCCTGCAGGACAGTGATAGCCTCAGTGGCTCCTACCTGGACCCCAACTACCAGTCCATCAAGTGGCAGCCGCACCAGCAGAACAAGTGGGCGACACTGTATGACGCCAACTATAAGGAGCTGTGAGTGACCCTGTGCTAACTAACCACCCAGGCCTGAGATAGCCCAGGACCCACTGAAGTCCTAGGTCAGGGCCTAGGAGCACCTTGGGTACAAGATGGCTTCAATGGACGGAAGAACCAATAGGCTCAGGGAAGAGCTAGACTGAGGAGGCCCTGCCATCCTGAAGGTGGTAGTGTCTGCCTGGGAGGGGCCATGGGAGGCAACTCAAGAGGAAGTGGGTGGATGTGTGTTTGCTGGCTCCTCCTTCCCTTCCTCCGCCTCCTCCTACATTCCTTAAAGGTAGCAGGAAGTTGAGTATAAACTGGACTCTTCCAGCAGTTCCTCCCTATGGCGGGAGGACCATGGGGGAGGACTGTGGGAGAGGCCGCCCTGGGCATTCTTGGTCCTCCTTCAACAGCCACATGGATCCAGCTTTCCAGGCCCCAGGCCAGGAGCCCAGTGGGTACCACTCCCCTTGCTCCACCAGAGAGCCAGAGAGTGAGTGGGTCAGAGAGTGACTCCCCTCAGTGCACTTTGGACTTGGCCAAGCGTGGGCAGGGTGGCTGAGCCTTGAACCTTACCAGAACAAAGGCTGAGACCTGCCTCTTAGAGTGGGTATTCCAGGCTGTGGGCATTTGTAGCCAGTAGCTCCCAGGGCTGGGGTTGGGAAGGATGTACAGTTGCTATGGAAGCTAAAGTGTCCCATGAGATTTGGGGGTTGTCCATGGGATCTAGTTCCTATGGCCTGGTAAAGGGGCCCCTACTTATACCTTCATACCCTGTGGGTCGAACTTGCCATTCTCCTGTAGCCTCAAGGCCAGGGAGCCTGCGGCAGAGGTTCCCCAGTATGGCCCAGGCACTTTATAGTACCCTGGAAGGGAAAAGGGGGACTGAGCCCAAGTCTCCCTATGGATCTTGGCCAGGCCAAGCCTCTTGTGAGTTGGGAAACATTCTCCTTGCCTCTGGTCAGGCACTAGGCACTTCTGTGACCAACAGGAGACCTGAGGTGCCCCAGAGGGGTCAGACTCAGGCATTATCTCAGCAACAGATGGTAAGCTTCAGCCGCTCCTGAGGGGGGAAGTCCAGGGATGGTAAGGGGTGTCAAAATGAGGATTTGGGAGGCTTGAGCAAGCGGGTGGGCCTAAGGCAGAGCCTGCTCCTGGTTCCACCGTTTCTATGGCAACCAGCTGTCAGGAACAGTGAGGTTCTGCAGATGCAGTCCCTCTAACCCTACTCCCCTGAGGGCATGAGGCAGTGTGGAGGAAATAGCTAAGTGTGGTGAAGAGTCCCCAAGCCCCTCCTCTAGAGTTTCCTTTCTCCATCCTGACATGTAGAGGAAGGACTTGAGCTTCTCTTGAGTTTTCATGTCTGGAAGTGAGGACTGACTGTTGGTGGTTTGGGGATTTTGAGGTACAGAATAGGAAATGGTTTAGGGACTTAGTCTGGCCTGGGGAGCCTCTGGTGAGCGCCCCTTTGCCCTCCCCCCAGGCCCATGCTCACCTACCGTGTGGACGCGGATAAGGGCTTCAACTTTTCGGTGGGTGATGATGCCTTCGTGTGCCAGAAGAAGAACCACTTCCAGGTGACGGTGTACATCGGCATGCTGGGTGAGCCCAAGTATGTCAAGACACCAGAAGGCCTCAAACCCCTCGACTGTTTCTACCTGAAGCTGCATGGAGTGAAGGCAGGTTTGGGTTAGGCCAGGATGGGAGGGCAGGAGGGCCAGGAAGCCTTGGGATCCTGAGAAGCTGCATGGAGGAGCGAGTGCACTCGAGGAAACTCCCATTGCTAACCCCTCTGCCTCTGTGCCTGCTCCTTAGGTATGAGGCTACTCAACCTTCGCCCTATCCCTCACTGGCCTGCTTCCTTTTTCTCTTCCAGCTGCCTCGGTTCCCTGGCCCAAGCCACCCCTACCACTTGCTTCTCCCACTGTCTCCCTGTAGAGAATGGCCTTGGGTCCTGGCTACCCATTTGGGGTCTCTTGCAGCCTCACCTAATCATGCCCACTCTTTCCCTCTCCTAGCATCCCTCCATGTAGTCCTCTCCTCCTCTCTTTGGCCTCTTCCTGGGCCTCAGTCACCCCTCCTTGTCTTCTATTCTGTGCCCATCCCCTGTCCTGTGACACAGGTGTCACAGCACTCACCCCCTCCTACTCCACTGTCCTCCCAGCAAAACCAGGCTTCTAAGCTGAGCCCATAAAGGCCTTGAGAATGCAGCCCTTTCTACAGTGTTCCTCATCCTTTGTGCACATTCACAGCCGCTGCCGTCTCTCACATGGCATCCTTTCTCTGGAAATCCCCCCCAGGACCCCAATCCCACCACCCATTCCATTCCTCTTGGCAGAATCCATTTGGGTGCCCCCAGCAAAGCTGGCCCAGGCCCATTGAAACATAGGGCTCTGTAGCACGGTCATAGTGTCAGGTGACTTGGAACCAATGAGCTTCTTGGGGATGAGGCTGGGTCTGTGGGCCTTAGTGTTCCAAGCTAGGCCTGGCATGTTAGCTTGGTTCAGCCAGTGCTTCTGGGGGCATGTTGAGGCTGTGGGCGTGGGAGAGGGTCTGGGGTATGTGTGGAAGCAGCTGAGGAAGGTATAAGTGTAGGTCATGAGGGTACTGGAAGGTGAGGGTAGACATGAAGAAGTTGGAGAATGGAGTGGGTATGAATGTGGGGGGCATGACCACCATGGGGTTCACAATGTCTTGCCATACAAAAGTCAGGGAGCGGTGCACAGTAATGGGGTGTGGAGGCCATATGTATAACCTCAAGGTATACATATGGAGCTGTGTAGGAGGCCCTTGAGATTGGAGGGAAGTAAGATAGAGGAAGCATTCTGCTCTTTCCCGCTGGGCTCTAGTTAGACCTAGGTTGAGAGGGCAGGACCAAGCGAGAAGCCCTGCCCTGAGGTGCCTTGGGCCCTGTCCTCCCCAGCTGGAGGCCCTGAACCAGTCTATCAACATTGAGCAGTCACAGTCAGACCGAAGCAAGAGGCCTTTCAACCCCGTCACGTGAGTGTCCGGCCCTGGAGGGGTGGGGTTTGGAAGGGTCTATCCTAGAGTTGTCTTGGGAACTTGGGAACCAGGCTGGCATGCACCCACAGTGGCCAGCTTCTGCATGCTCTTAGCCTGAGGTCCCTCAGCAGCCTGACCCCTGGCAGCCTTCCTTCCCACCCCTGCCCTGAGCACCCTGCTCCTTTTCTGTAGGGTCAATCTTCCCCCTGAGCAGGTCACAAAGGTGACCGTGGGGCGGCTGCACTTCAGCGAGACCACTGCCAACAACATGCGCAAGAAGGGCAAACCCAACCCAGATCAGAGGTGAGCAGGCTACCCTCCCCTCTGCCCTGGAGCAGGGTCAGGAAGGTACCCCTCGTGAAGTGTGCCAGACCCAGGGTCCACAGAAGGCCTATTTCGTGGGGAGGGGCCTGAGGTTTAGAGTAGTTCACAGACTTAGGGACACATGAAGCAGAAGCTTGGTTTCTGGGTTTAGATGCAGCTGGAGGTCCTTGGCTGTGGAGGGGTGATATTCTGCCCCCTAGTGGAGGCTCGGCTTCCTGCTCTGGGATGCTGGGATAATGCCCCCTCCTGGAGGTGAGATGCTGGAGTGGGGAGTTAGGAACCGAGCACACCTGGCTCAGGGTGGTCCAGCAGGTGGGCAGGGCTCTGAGTGTCACTGAGCCCCTTGTATGTCACAGGTACTTCATGCTGGTGGTGGCCCTCCAGGCACATGCACAGAACCAGAACTACACGCTGGCTGCCCAGATCTCAGAGCGCATCATTGTACGGGTGAGGGGGGGAGTCTTCCCCCGAGCTGGAAGAAACACCAGGAGAAATACTAGGAAACCGTGAAGTCAGGCTTCTGTGCAGATTTTGCTGAGCCCTGGCTGTATGGCTTGGGGGTTGTGTTACCCTGTGTGGGCTGCAGGGTTTCTTCTGTAAAGCATGCAGGTGGACCAGACCTAGCAGCCTCCTGGGCTCCTGCAAAGGACTAAAAGTAGTCACAATGGACACGGGCGTTTAAATTGGGCAAGGTGGGGAGGGGTAAGGAAGGATGGCAGCTATGAGGTTTCCCTGGGTCCTGAAAGTGCCCCCTCCCCAGGACTGATCCAGTCCCAACTTGCCCTAGGCCTCTAACCCAGGCCAGTTTGAGAGTGACAGTGACGTGCTGTGGCAACGGGCACAGCTGCCTGACACCGTCTTCCACCACGGCCGCGTGGGCATCAACACAGACAGACCTGATGAGGCCCTGGTTGTGCACGGCAACGTCAAGGTCATGGGCTCACTCATGCACCCATCAGACCTGCGGGCCAAGGAGCATGTACAGGAGGTGAGGGTGGATCTGTGGATTGGTGGTGGGGTGGGGTGAAGAGGAAGGGCTGGGCTTTCAGAGTAGGAGAGGGTGAGGCTAGCCCTGGGTCTTGGATCCTCTGATTTCTGCACTGGAGTCACCCCCTCTTAAGCTAGGGGTCCTGCTCTGGATGGCCACAGGAGGGCTCAGTCTTCACCTGGCTCCCTGGCAGGTGGACACCACAGAACAGTTGAAGAGGATCTCACGCATGCGGCTGGTTCACTACAGATACAAGCCAGAGTTTGCAGCCAGTGCCGGCATTGAGGCCTCTGGTCCAGAGACGGGTAGGGACCTGCCTCTGCCCCCAGCTCTGGTCTGCCTGTCCCACTCCTAGACCCCCCTCATTGTAGTCAGTGGAAAGGGGATAGGGAAAGAGGAAAAGGGAGGGGATTCCCATCATGGTATATTGTGTGAATGTATAGAGGCTGTCTGCCCCTTCCCTCCTTTGGACATCTGTGGGCAGCCCCCCTCCTACACCTTTAGTTTGTCCCTCCCCAGGTGTCATAGCCCAGGAGGTGAAGGAAATCTTGCCTGAGGCTGTGAAGGACACAGGAGACATGGTCTTTGCCAATGGGAAAACCATAGAGAACTTCCTGGTGGTGAATAAGGTTGGTAATGGGGAGCTGGGGGGGGCAGGGGTGGCCAGCTGGGGGCACTGCAGAGCAGAGGGTGGAAGCCAGCCTACTCTTGCCTCCCACTGCCTCCAGAGCACTGCCCCACCCCACAAGAGCAGGGCCAGCATTCAAGGAGGCTATCTGGTCCAGGACAAGAGGGATGCCACTGAGCATTTCCTCCAATAAGATACTGTCACAGTTGTCTCCAGGCTTGAATATGGTTTATTGTGAAGATGACAAGTACCTCAGTGGCATGAGGCTGTACACTCAGGAAGAATGTGACATGTTTTCACTTCCCTGAACAGTGAAGTGCCCATGTCTGAGGGACTTGGTTATCAGAAGGGTAGGTCTGAGGGCTGGAACTCTGAGAATCAGAGTGGAAGGCTGTTGTCAGGCTGGCATTAGGCCTTGGCAGTAGAGCAGGGGCACGCTGTGCAAGCTGGGGCTGGACTAAAGGAGAGGCCCTTGCCCAGGTAGGGAGGTTTCTAGGGCCTCCATTGGATGTGGAGAGTGGGGCTCTGCTCCTGTTCCTGACCACCTGCAGCCTGGGACTGACTCCTAGGGCCGATAGTGCCCTTAAGGCTGCCATCATCCTGGGCAGGAGCGCATCTTCATGGAGAATGTAGGGGCTGTGAAAGAGCTGTGCAAACTGACAGACAACCTGGAGACACGTATCGATGAGCTGGAGCGCTGGAGCCACAAGCTGGCCAAACTGCGGCGTCTTGACAGCCTCAAGTCCACTGGCAGTTCGGGTGCCTTCAGGTGGGAGCATGGGCTGAGGCTGGGGCAAGAGAGACCTCCTTCTCGGGGGCAATCCTGATCTTGGCCCTCTTGCTGCAGCCACACAGGAAGCCAGTTTAGCCGGGCAGGCAGTGTGCCCCACAAGAAGAGACCTCCAAAGGTGGCCAGTAAGGTGAGCCTGGGAAGGGCTTCTCCATGCCCCATGGCCTCCCTTTCTAGTTTGCACCTTGCAGAGTCGCTGACTCCAGCTCTTCCCTGTAGTTCTCTAGGCCCATTTCTGTTTCTTGGGAAGGCATTCAGGAGACTGCATTCCTGGGGAGGGGGGATACTCGGGTTGGGCAAGGCCACAGGCTGAAGACCCCCCCTTGTGCTGCATCCCTCTTGCCTCCCCATCCTCAGTCACCACCAGTGGTCGCGGACCAGGCCTGCATCAGCCAGCGCTTCTTGCAGGGAACCATCATTGCCCTGGTGGTCGTCATGGCCTTCAGGTGACTTGTCTCTCTGGGGTGGTTGGTTGGGACAGTAGAGCTTACCTGATGGGCCAGCTGTGCATGGGTTCAGACCCTGGGAGAAAGATGGCTTGGGAATCAAGTCCTGGAAGGCGGGCTGCCTCCTTCAGTCTCCTCCCTACATCTGGGGAGGCCCGCCTGCAGGCATTACCCAGGAAGACCACAGGGACTGCCCTAGAGAAGGGTGGTGGCTCAGATTCTAACCATGGACTTTTTCTGTGGCCCCCAGTGTGGTGTCCATGTCCACACTGTACGTGCTGAGCCTGCGCTCTGAGGAGGACCTGATGGACACTGATGGGTATGTTCCTGGAGATCTGGCTGTGACATCCCCAGGCTGGGTGGGGCTTAGGGGGCTGCCTGGAGGGGGAGCACTCTCTTTAAAGGGATTCAATCTTAGGCTTGCAGCCTGCTAGGGCTTCTTAGGATGAGAGGAAAAGTCTCCCTGGATTGTGGGTGCTTTTCCCAGGCCCTCTGTGGCCTGCTCAGTGCTCCTCCAGGTAAACCATCTTGGGGATATACTGGTAGAAAATGAGGGTTCAGGAAGAGGGTAGGGCCTCACTGTCACTGTTACCCTTCAGCTCCTGTGGCCACCTCTGACTATATCTTCTCTCTCTCCTCATTGCCTGTCTCCCTCTTGGTCTTTCTGTTGCCACTTAGCTCTCTTACCGTGTCTACTTCCTGTCTTCTGGCCCTCCTCCGGCCCCAGCATCCTGGGGAGAGTGAGGCCATGTGTCCATGGTATGTGTCTGACCAAGCACCCCTCCCTCCGCTAGCTCCTGTTGCCCTTCTTCCTGCCTCCTTTCCCTCTCCTCCTGTCCCACCCCTGCCTCTCTGGGACTCCTGGGCCCCACCCAGACTCCCCCAGTGCCTCCAAGCTCAGCCAGCCCACCCTTCCCCAGCAGGTCCAGCCAGAGCTTTGGGACCACACAGCTCCGACAGTTTCCTGTAACCACTGGGTTGCCAGGCACACAGCCTTCTTTGCTGTTGGGTATGTGCTTGGCTAGGTCTGGAGTGGGGGAGATGGCTGTGTCTCAGGGAAGGGGAGGGGCTTGGGCCTTCTTTTCTAGCTTATACAGCCTCTGGCTTCCTTAGTTACCAGCTCAGCCTCAGGTCCAGCTATCCGTACCTTGGACCTGTGCTCCAGCCAGCCCTGCCCTGTCGTCTGCTGCTCCTTACCCACCCCTAGCCCTGCGACAGACCCTAGTCTTGGTCCCACTTTTACCTCAGATCCCAGCCCCAGCACCAACCGCTCAGGTATGTCTGCCTTGGAGCCAGGGCCTGGGCCTGGGCTGTCCAAATTCAGAAAGAGTGTCCTGGAGCCCAGAATGGGGGGAAGGATTGGGGAGTCCCTCTGAGGGGAACAGAGGACACATGGGATTCCACAGAGTCCCTTAAGACAGCTGGGCAGGAGGCAGCTGGCTCTCCTTGGTTTTATCCACAGGCCCCAGCCAGATGGCCCTGCTGCCAATCACCAACATCAAAGCCAAGTCCTGGAGCATTTCAGCCAATGGCATTGGCCACTCTAAGTATTCCAAGATCCTGGAGCCTGGAGCCAGCCCTGCAGTCCCCTTTCCTGGGGGACACAGCAAGACCAAGAACAGCCCTAGCCTCAGTCTCCACGGCCGAGCCCGCCGAGGAGCCCCCAGCCCAGGCCCAGGCCCTGCCGGACCCACCCAGACGCAGCCAGGTACTTGCCTCACCCTCCACTTCACAGCCCAGCCCAGCCAGGTCCACTGGCCAGAGCCCATTTCAGCCCAGTCGCCATGTGAGGTGTTATGTTAGGCAGCAGACCAGGAGCCTCATATAGATCATCCTCACCCCACAGGCAAGGGATTGTTCCCATTGTTCAGTGAGGAACTGGAGACTGTGGTGAAGGGACTTGCGCAGGGTCATAGAACACATCTGTCTCCTTGGTCACTGTGCCAAGGCAGGGAAGAGGCTCTAGAGGGAATCCCAGTGTCCTCCAAACCTAGACATTTTGGTTTTAGCTATGCAAACAGCCCTTTTTCTTTTTGGCACGTGTAGTTTGCATGCGTGTATGTGGGTGCAGGTATGTGTATGGGGTCACATACTGGGTGTCTTTCCATGCGCCACCTCTTTCTTTTTGAGACAGTGAGCCCTGGTCATCTGCCTGTTTGTCTCCCCAGTCCTTAATTTTCAAGTCAAGCAGAGAGAGAGAGAGAGAGAGAGAGAGAGAGAGAGAGCGCAACAGGTTCACCACCTTGTGGGTCTGGCATATGTGGGTCCTGGGGAATTGAACCGGTGGCCTTAGGCACTGGAGGCAAGTGCCTTAACTGCTGAGCCATCTCTCCAGCCCCACAGAAACCTTTTTATTGCCGAGTTTTTCAGGCTGCTTCTAGGAACTCTGCACTAAGGTGTGGGTCTCCTTGCTTCCACTTGGTGGCTTAGAGAGCAGAAGCCTGGAAACTATGGCTTATAGAGAAGGAAGCTCAAAGTGATGGAGAACTCCTAAGGGATGGATACTCATTCCAACACCATGGGCTCTAGAGACAAGCCCCAGCCCCAGAGAATGCAGAGATGAAGACACCCCAATGTAACAAGTCTCTCCAGAGTGGGGAGGGCACTTAATGTAGGAAGACCAAGGTAGAAGGTGACCAAGGTTGAAGCCGTCTTTGAAGGACACTCAGGGACCAAGGAAGGAAGCCATCTTGTTTGAATCTGGTGGCTGCACCTGCTGGAGTCTTCTGGTTGTGCCTCAAAGAGTTGAAAATGTACTAAGTGGGGTAAATGTTCAGGGTCAGCAGCCCCACCTTCTCCCTTAGAAGCCTTGTCTCTGCTGCCCCGTGTCATACTTCAGTGACAGGCTCACTTAGTGAGGACCACAAGCAGTGGTGTGCTGTGGGTGTGTAATAGTGGGTTCTGGGGCCAAAGAACAGCCCAGTTTGTGTACTCCTCCTTCATGGCTGACTTCACACTGCTAGGAGAGCCAGCTCTGAGTCCTGAGCTGACAAGAGATGTGCACAGACAAGACTAGGCCTGTGAACAGTCTCCTGCACACTGCCCATCAGGGATAGGGAAGAGTCATCCCTGTCTTTGGGGATCTTGGTTCTGTGGAGGAGGCAGAACTCAGGCCCATGGGAACTAGCTGGTTCTAGGGCTGCTGGGAAAAGCTGTGACCCTGGACACTGTGAGTCTGGAAAGCTCACATTAAGGTGTAAGGGTGAATAATCCAAGTCTGACAGGGTAAGACTTGATGACATCTTATTTGCATCATGTGTTGCCCCTACAGCCTCTCTCCTTGCAGACCCAGAGCCAGCTCTGACCTCCATCCAGCTACTGGAGAATTCCATGCCCATCACCTCCCAGTACTGTGTACCAGAGGATGCCTGCAGGTAAGCTTGACTCCCTCCTGTCACTGCAAGGAGGGTCCTCAGGTGACATGTACCAAGGCAGTTTGGATGCCTAGATCTTGTTCCCTCAGGGAGGAACTTTCCCCACAAGGCCAGGGAGCCCTTTCCAGGCCTCTGGGGGTTCAATACAGAAGGGGACTGAGGGGCAGGGTGACACTGAATTTAAGCACCATCTCTGCCCCTTTCAGGCCTGGAAACTTCACCTACCACATCCCTGTCAGCAGCAGCACCCCACTGCACCTCAGCCTGACCCTTCAGATGAAGTGAGTGCCAGTGTGTGGGAGAGGAGGGGAGGGTGCATGGGGAAGCCCCCCACAGAGCTTCAGAAAAGGCAAACCCTAGGGTCCACTATAGTGGACCCAGACAGCTTGAGGAGGGATCTGCAGAGGGATACTGCTGCTTCAGGTTGAAGTGGCTGACACCACCTCACTGAGAGCACATGGATGGTATTCCAGGGGCTTGGCAGTTCTGTGTGGTTCTCAGGCTGTGAGGATGTGGTGTTTGTTTCAGGGGTGGGACTGGGTAGAGGACAGAATGGGAGCTATAGCTGAAAGGCACAAGAACCACGCCATTCCCTGCTAATTGGCCTTTCTACAGCTCCTCCTTTCCTGTGTCCATCATGCTGTGTGGCCTGACGTCAAAGGAAGACCCCTGTGAGGAGGGGGGCTTGCTGCAGAGGACCCACCCCCAACAGGATACCCAGGTATAGGTAGCTAAGAAGCTGTGGGCTGGCCAGGCTCCATACCTTCCTATTCTTTGGGCACCCAAATGGTTAGGAGAGAGCGCAAGAGGTCAGAATGTCTATGTCTCCATCAGGTACTCTGTGACTGGGGCTCGGGGGAATGCATGTCCACTGCTGCAGTGGCAAGAGCCTAGAGGAAGATGGTGCATAGATAAGGGCTGGCCTGGGATGAGCACAGAGATGCTCTGTGACTGAGGGACCCACTGCAGGGAGGGCTGAGTCCTGGGGAGGCGAGCAGAGGCCTTACACTCAGGTTGGGGCAGTCAGGTTAGAAGAGCCCTTGGGCTTCAAGCTGAGGGCTGCCTTCCTGTCCTGTTATTATCCAGCTCGCTGGTTATGCCTCCAGTTTCTCCTTGGCTGAGAGGCCAAGGGAAGACCCAGGACAAGTTCCAGGATACAGTGCTAGTTCTTGACCATTCATGGTGTTCATTCAACAAACATTTTGGGGGACTGTCTCCTGCCCTGTGCTTCCAACTGTGGGAGACAGTTGGGCTTTGGATTCCCAGAATCTTTGCACTATGGAGGGAGAGATGTCCAGAAAAGTACTTGAGCAGAGAAGGGAGTAGTTAAAGGGCGTGGAAGGCCCAGGCTCCTGTCCCTATAGAGGGAAGGACACCTTCAACTAGAGAGGCAGGGCTGGGAAGACATCTGTTAGGGAAGCACTTGCCTCATTACCATGAGGACCTACAATTCATCCCCAGAAGCTCTGTAAATAGTGGGGTGTGGTGGCATGTGCCAGTGATCCCAGTACTGAGAGGGAGAGACAGTGGATCCCTGGGACTTACTGGCCAGCCAGCCTAGCCTAATTGGTGGGCTCTGGACTAATGAGAGACCTTGTCTCGAAGAGGTGGAAGGAATATGTGATGAATGACATCCAAAGTTGTTCTCTGGCCTCTACATGCATTCATATACACTGCATGTGCATCTACACGCACATGTGCGCCCACACATATACAAACCTGCATACACACATGCATATAACACATACACATGCAAAAAAAAATAGGATAGCCAATGAGCTACTCCTTAGATGTGGGTCTCACACCTGAACCCACATGAACAGAGGCCCAACAAACCCCTAGTGGAAAACAGGCAAGATGCTCAGGCTGGCCCCCTGCGACCCTGTGACGGAAAGCCACACAGACCTGGGTTTGAAACTCAGCTGTCTATACTGCACTTTTAAGGGGCCAAATGCTTTGTTTCCTCATCTGTGAGATGCAGACAGTAACCTTACCACTACATTCACTATAGTAAAGGCTAATGAGATCCTCCCATATACCCAGAGCACAGGGAACCCAGGGAAGCACAAGGAAGCAGATCATGCTCAGACCTCGAGGCTGCTATGGCCATGGCTGCACTGACTTCTCTCTCCTCTCTCAGGGCACCTCACATCAGTGGCCAGTAACTATCCTGTCCTTCCGGGAATTCACCTACCACTTTCGGGTGGCACTGCTGGTAAGCTTGGGCCTGTCAACTGAAAGCCCCAGGCAGCTGTATTTGTATTGTGGGATCTAGGGAAGAAACAGGAGCTTTGCAGTGCATGTGGTAGGGCTTGAGGCAGTGCCAACCATAAGGGCAGGTAGAGTGTTCCCTTCCCTGCACACCCAGAGGCATATTAACTGTCCTCACTGCCCTCCCACCTAGGGTCAAGCCAACTGCAGTTCAGAGGCCCTCATCCAGCCAGCCACAGACTACTTCTTCCACTTTTACCGCCTGTGTGACTGAGCTGCCTCCTGAGGCAATGTCACAGCAGGGGTGGGGTTCCTGGGCCCCCGCACACTGGAGCAATGATGTTACACTGGAGCCTGCTGCAGGCCAGCTCTCTGCAGCTCACTGCCTCCCCGACTGGGAAGACTAGAAGTCTTCACACTGGAGCTGCTATGCCTGTCGGTAGCCTTCACAAAGCAAAAGAGGGTGCAGAGACCAGCCTCCTGGCCACCTCTTTCCAGATACAGTGGCTAGAGGGCTGGCTTCAGGGACCTTGGAAGCCAGGGGACTTGTCCAAGTCCACTCTCCCTGCTGCCCCTTCTGAGCTGGGGTGAAGAAGACCTGAGGGGACTTGGACTCAGCCCTACAACACCTGGCTAGGTCCCATGAACTGATGGAGGACTGATAACTTGCACCCTGGATGCTGCTCTCTGGGGGACAGCTTCCATAGAGGTAGACTCTCTGGGGTTTGACTGTTACACTGGACTTGGATTTTTAAGCTTTAAGTGTGGCCCAGATTTCTTTTTCTTGGGAGAGCTTAGCTCCCAAGAATTCCCAGGGCTGCCAGGGCCAGCCCCAGATGGCTGAAGAGACAAACTTTGTGCCTTCGGTCTACTTAGCACCCTCAGCCCTTCACAGGCCTGAACCAGTAGGGCTAATAGGCCGGGTAAGCCTTAGACTCTCAAATCTGTGTATCCTGGAAGGGGAAGTTGTCTGGAAGTCTCCAAGATCTGTGGTCCTAAGAGCTTCCATGCTTACGATGGAGTCTGTGACAGCATCATTCTCTCTGAGCAGAGGAGCAGGAATCCCTGCAAGCAGTAGGCTGGTCTTGACTGGGGGTGGATGCAGAGAACTTTTATTAATGAGGTATTTACTAAATGCACTTAAACCAGGGCAGGAAGGAGTAAGATGGAGCTCGAAAGCTGAGTGGGCTACAGACCTGGAGTGATACTTGCAAAGACAGAGGGGCCCTGGTCTCTTGCTGAGCCGAGTCAAGCTGGAGGAACTTGTGCTCAGCAAGCCCATCTATGCCCACCAGGAGGGGTTTGGATCAAGGAAGAAGTTTTTCTGAAGTGCCAACTTCAGCATTGCCTAGTAGTGCCTGAAGCATTCTGAGGCCAATGCAGGCTCCTGGAAGGCCTATGGCACTATTTAGGAAAGGGCCTGCCATCTCTTGCAGAGTTCTGCCACCTCTTTGGACACCAGGTCTTACCCCTCTCCTACCTCTCATTCCCAGCTCTGAATGGGAGGCCTTTCTCTAGGGAAGCTGAGTTCTTAGAAGACTATGAACCGTGGTCCCTCTGCCTGGATCTCAAAGCACTTATCCTCAGGATAGGGGCCAGCAGAGATACTTTGCTTCCGAGTTCCCTATCCACTTTGACTCCACGCCCTCATTCTGAATAGGAATTATATGACTCCCCACACCATGCAAGGGAACTGTGCCTTACTTAGGACTACTTCTCCTTCCTGGAGTTGAGGGGAGGGGATGAGGTAAGCCCTTCCTACAGTGTCTTCGAACTAAACCCACTCCTTGTAAGAGAACCCTGGGACTTCCTCAGTGTATGGGGAGTGTTCTTGGACTTAACTGAAAGGTGACCCTCCACTCCCCTGCTGGAGTCCATTTGAACACTGGCAGCCCCAGGCTCACTGGCAGCTGGCTGTTTGCATGCCTGGGAAGGGGTCCTCCATGCAGGGGCCAAGCTTGGACTCTAGGCTGCTTGAGGGGGTCAACCGTGGACCAAAGTTGCCTTAAGCCCCAGGTATAAAAGGGCTTCAGGGAAGGTGAAGGGGTCACTGGCTAGAGGCTGACTGCCTGGCTGGCCCTCCCTTCCTCTCTCCCCTCTGGTATGTGTTCTTGTAGCCATTGGGCTAATCTTCCCCTAGCTTCAAGCTGTACATAGGGCCTCCCAGTGCAGACCCCTGCCCATACCATACCCTTAGCCCCTTGTTAACTCCCAGTCCTCCCCCTGAGCTCTGACTCATATTTATCATGTACCCACTCTTACTCAGAAGTGGGCAGAGGGAAGCTGCTGGGCCTGCTTGCTTCCTGTCCCCCAAACTGTCTTTCTTCTCAAGTAAATATACATATATAAATAAATGTATAAATGCTGCTTTGTATCTGAGCTTGTCTTTCTCTTTTTGAGGTTGTTCTGGTAGGAGGAAAGTCAACTGTAGGCTAGATGACTGGACTCCAGGTTCTTCTTGAACCTGGTATCCCTGGGGCCCCACACCAGAAAGCCAGATCGCTGCTTTGTACCTTCATAGCTTCACACAGCCTTATTCTGGGGGAGAAAGGACTTCACCACCCCTCCCCTGGCATACTTTCCCCATGCATCTGCCAATGCCCATCTAAGGGAATGCCTTCTCATAGACAGACTGAGCCTGAAGAAGCCCAGCCCACAGAATAGTAGCTAGGTTTACAGGAGGACAATATTCTAGAAACAACAGAAGAGGGTAGGCTTGGACCCTTCCTATCCATAGGTAAGACTTAAATTCCAACAGAGATGTTCCTGACCACAAAGCCTTTTCCCCATGGGAAGAAAGCAGGTTCCCTGTGGCAGAGAAATGGAAAAGGAGGGATTGAGACAGCCACGTAAGGCCCCAGCACCTCCCCCCCCCCACCCCAGGAGAATGGACATGACAAGGGGCTGTCACACATCCGCCTTTATTGTAAGTAGCATGTGGGACACTTCTAGCAACAGTAAAAAAAAAAAAAAAAAAAAATTACAAAAGCAGGAACTCGTTGAAGCTGCACAGTGGTACCTGAAAGAGAAGGCTGTATCAAAACATGACCAGTGACCCTTCTTTTTACATGCTATCCCTGAAACCCTGTGCTCCAGACAAGGGCTCTGCAAAGGCTGACAAACTCACTTCTCTGTGGATAAGTCATCACAGCCCATTCTCTGCAACATGTTCATTGGGTTATTTGAGCAAGTTTTAATTCCCAAGCCCTCTCCAAGTCATTGGTGTAGGACTTATAAGAACACAGATGTGAAACCACAAGAAAGCCTCGCCCACATCCCTACTACATGTGCTTCAAAGCCTGATCAAGGCCGTGGGCAGTGGAAGAAGTCAGAATTGACACATCAGAACACAATTGGCTCAAATCCCCAGGAATGATGGGTAGAGGGTCCCTACCCATCCTAGTGCACCCGTCCTCACAAAGCACAGGGTCTTGTAGATCAGCACCTGAGCACCCACCGCTGTTGCTGTAGGAGGCTCCTCTAGGCTGTGCTTTGGAAGCTCAGGTGTTCCATCCTAACATAGCTCTTACCTTTGGGTGCTCATACGTAGATGCCAACCCACAGCAGAAGGAAGAGGACTCCAAAGCCCATGAAGAGTGAAGCCACCAAGGAGATGAGGAGCTCTTTGTAGATATCCCGTGTGTACTTGGTGGAGGTGACCTCATAACTAGGAAGTGCTGTTAAGAAGCGAGATGGGACTGTGGGGTGCAGGGAGCTGTTCAGCATCACTCCCAGCAGGAAAGCACAGGCTAAGGGCTCCCTGGGAGGCTTGCATGGCTTGGTCCAGCCAGACAGAGGGGCCCAAGAGATGATTTGGGCTCTGATGTTCCATATATACTTCCACTGCCTATGGGGAAGCTGACACGGGTTAGGTCACCTGTCCCTGGTCACATGGCCCATGAGTGGTGGAGCCAGAACTGGTCTCCATACATCTTGACACCTGAATGTTCCCTTAAACTACTTTTCCAACCATAAGACCCCTATCCACAGCTTCCACTCTAACCAGGCCCTCAGCTCATGGCCCCAGAAGTCTCAGCAAACTGAGATCACCTGAAGTTGGACAAAAAGGTCATGGCCTGCCCCTGGGCATCACCAGCTTTCTCCTCCAAAAGTAGGGTACAGTGTAGTTTCTCCCTCTGTTCTCACATCACTACTACTTGACCCCTAGGCTGTTTAGTAAAAGGATACACAAAGAACCAGGCGGTGAAGAACATGCCTATGGCCAGAAGTACCACGGTCAGGTGGGGGAAGACAGCCGGGTTGACTGGGCTGGTATATCTGCTCATGGCCTCAAGCTCCTAGGGGAAGCAGAAGATCAGAGTCATCACAGAACCCCATGATTTCCTGATAGGTGAACTCTAGAGCAGACCTATACCACTATGACTGCCAGAAGCCCACTTCCACCTGGGAAATGTGAAAATCCTTCAAACCCAAGTGGTCGATTCACAGAATGAAAATCACAACCATATTTTAAAGTAGAGGTGGTAGGAAGCAGAGGTGGCAGGCTCCATGGTAAAGCACTTGCCTAGCACGTGAGAGGCTCAGGATTCATTCTGCAATACTGGAAAAACAAAATAAAAACTAAAACATGGAAGTTGCAACCTTTTCATTTTAGTAGTCAATAAGAAGGGCTGAGAGTCAGAGGCTGACGTGCAGAAGATCGACTGGCTACAGATCAGTGGCCCTTGGGATTTTCTGAAGCCAATGGGCACTATGAACATGTGATGAAAGGCAGGAAAGTGCCTGAGAAAAAGCACATAGAAGAAAGAAGCATCTCGCCAAGGGTAAAGAGATGGCTCAGTGCATAAAGTGTTTGCTGCAAAAGCCTGAGTACCTGAGTTGGGATCCCCAGCACCCATGTAGAGTGGGACAATGGAGTGAGTATCTAATGCCAATGGGCTACAGCAAGCTGGGAGGTGGAAACAGAAGACACCCCTGGAAGCTCATGAGCCAGCTAGGTGAAAGGTGAAGAGTGACACCCAAAAACCGTCCTCTGACCTCCAAATGCATGCTGTGAAACATGCGCACCCACACTCACAACTCGAATACACACACATATATCATAAAAAGAAAAAGCTCACCTATAATTTCTGTAACTTTGTGGACCCGTGTCTAGACTCTGACCTACTAACTTCTGCTGTCAATCAGGGCCTAGACTGGTATACAGATTTCAATGTCTAATTCAGGAGTGCTCTGTTTGCTACATTATTATGGCATCACAGGATCTATTGGTAGAAGACAATAATGAAAACTGACTCCACTGAATCATGAGAGTCTGAGTAAAGTGACGATAACAGTATCTTTTTCACAGGGCTAATGTATGACTTAAAAAAGATGATGTAGACACATCTAGTTTACTGTCGTCGCTCAATAGGTGTTTGTTTCCTTCAGAAGGTTGCATTAAGGATGATGAGATAACCCCTGTGTAAAGTTCTGTACAAATGTTAATTACATTGTCACCGCCCCCCCCCAGCCAATGCTTCTAAAGCCCAGAACATAACAACTCTAAAGAAGTGAACTGACCCTATTGTTTTAGGAGACACAGAAATTCAATTCAGTAAACAATTATGTCCCCCTGACCCCCCCTAAAAGAGACAGAGACAATTGCTGTCATTTATTGAGCCTCTAACTACAGGCCTAGTGTTTGGCACTGGGAATACAAAGATGAATAGACATCATCCCAGATCTAGATGAACGTCAGATGTGGTTCACTAGGAGGCGTGGTAGATTGAAACAACCAGAAAAGTCCATGAACCGTGGCAAGAGGTCTATACGGGCTGTGGCGCTCCCAGAGCCAGCTGACAAGTGGCAAGTGCTTCACCATGAAATGACATTCATCCCGGGCTGGTAAAACGAGCAGAGCTCCCGGGGGAGCGGCTTCCGGGACAGGGACCTCGGGCCACAGAGGGACAAGGCGTTCAAAGCGCAGCCCACGCCCCTCCCCCCAACGCCGAGGTCCAAGCCCAGGGTGAGGCAGCCAGCGCCCTGAGCAGAGTCTCGGGGGGCTTCCTTCCCCACGCCCACCTCCATCCACCACGGGCCCTGCGCGGCCCACACTGAGGCCTCGCGAGGAAACGCGCTGTGAGGCGGGCACTCAGCCCTCCCCGGACCTCCCCTCAACTCTCACCATCTCGCCTCGTCCAGGCTAGCCGCCGCGCTCCCACCGGAAGAACACGTCGGCCGGAGCGGGGGCCTGGGCGCAGCGGGAAGAGGAAGTTGCCCGCGCGCGTGGCATTATGGGACTTGTAGTCCTGGGTTCCGGGGGTACCGGGAGCTGGGCAGTGCAGGCCTGCTGTGAGTGAAGGGGAGCCAGGCCACCGGTGGGCGCAGCGGGACAGCGCGAGCGAGAGTCCATCCTCCCTGGAAGGACCGTTTGCGGTGAAAACAGCTGCCCGAGGGGGCGGGGCCTACGTCAACCCAGAAGGCTGTGCGCGGCGGTCGGGTCACGTGACGCGAGCGCGGGCTTTGGAAGGTGGTGAAAGTGGAGGCAGGAGAGCCGCGAGCGGCGGAGCGGCGGGAGAAGCGGGGCTCGCGGCTGTCCTGGTACCTTGCCACCGGTACTTGCCTTGGTCTCGTGGCCCCAAGGCCAGGTGAGGTCCTCGGGCGAGCGCTGGCGGGAGCGGCGGGGTCCGCGGGAGCCGGGCGCGCGGGGCTGCCCGGTGGGAAGCGTGCGCGGGTGTGGGGTGGGCTTGCTTAAGGGAGACGTCGAAACGTCACTCGAGCTAAGCAGCCAGCGGACGGCGCGGGGACGTTTCCAGAGCATCAATCCTGCAAGGCACCGCTGGGAAAAAATGACAAAATAGTGCTTTACAGACCTGGGACCATAGCTCAGGGCGTGTGAGGCCTTGAGGTTAACCTTCATTATCACTTCCAAAAAACCAAAAGTGTTTCACTGCTGGCTCCTTATTTTCTGGAACTGGAGATCGAAACTGAGCTGCACCCCGGCCTGTAGGCTGAGCTTTTGCTGCCGGTGGTTACAGGGAATTAAAATGAAATGGACAGTGGAGAGATGAGAGCGGATGGCAGAAGGGACCTAGCTGAGCTCAAGTGAGACGAGATCACTGTTCAAATGGGTTGGGAACTGGAGCGGGAAAGATCATCACATGTCATTGCTGAAGTGTTTGGACTCAGTTAAAAGAGATATGCCTGAAACTCGGTCTGTTGCAGAAGAGGCGACAGAAAGATTGTAAGAGCCAAAGGAAGGGGAGGACTGCTTACAACCCAAACTTCCAGACACAAAATGGCCTTGATATTCATGACCTCACAGTGCCTGATAATACCTACACATAATGGGAGGAAAAGATAACACTGAAACGAAACAAAACAGCGACTAATTGAGAGGGGGAAGAGACATGGGGGAGGGTGGGGAGAGAGTCATAATGGGTTGTCTATAATTATGGAAGTTATCAATAAAAAGTTTTTTTTTTAAAAAATGCCTGAGAGGGCTGGAGAGATGGCTCAGCGGTTAAGGCACTTGCCTCCAGTGCCTAAGGCCCCGGGTTCAATTCCCCAGGACCCACATAAACCAGACCCACAAGGTGGTGACCCTGGTGCATTCTCTCTTTCTCTCTCTGTATGTCTCTGCTTGAAAATGAATAAATAAAATATTTTTTTAAATGCCTGAGAAAGAACCTTGCTAGATGACCTAATGGAGTATTTCTTAACATAGACACATGCCATCAGAGGGTGTGCAGCATCCTGATACAAGTGGACACTTACATGGGAAGGGAGGGGAGTGGGCGTGTAAGATGACCACAGGGTCCCAGGACTGCTTTATCAGACATCTGTAGAGAAGAGAGGAATCAGTCCCATCTCCGTTTAGCTGGCATTTGTCTCTTCTTAAGGATTGGATCTGCCAGTATGCTCTCTGCTGTTCAAATTGAGAAGGCACTTTGGCCCGCTAGTCCTCAATGCAGATGAAGGTGGTCCATGCAATGGATGGATCATTCCACTGCTCTAGCGCATCCACAGTGTCCTGCTCCTCTGAGCACTCATGTTAGCTCCTGGTGCATAGTAAACTGAGTGTAGAGTGACCTGTAAGTTTGAGAATAAGGGATCTTGGGCCATTCATCTTTTCCCTCATCCAGTTTGCTGACCTAAGTGCCTTTTTTTGGTTATTCAATTTGAACAGACTTTAAAGTAGTAAGGTAATAATTATAACCCTTCCTCTTTTTGTAAAGTTTCTCTTTGTCTTCTCTCTTTTAGCCATCTCTCTGTGTTGCCATGGGAATTCAAGGCCTTGCCAAACTAATTGCTGATGTGGCCCCCAGTGCCATCCGGGAGAATGACATCAAGAGCTACTTTGGCCGCAAGGTGGCCATTGATGCCTCCATGAGCATTTACCAGTTCCTGATCGCTGTCCGGCAGGGTGGGGATGTGCTGCAAAACGAGGAGGGAGAGACCACCAGCCACCTGATGGGCATGTTCTACCGCACCATCCGCATGATGGAGAACGGCATCAAGCCCGTGTATGTCTTTGACGGCAAGCCACCACAGCTGAAGTCAGGTGAGCTGGCCAAGCGCAGTGAGCGGCGGGCCGAGGCTGAGAAGCAGCTGCAGCAGGCTCAGGAGGCCGGGGCAGAGGAAGAGGTGGAAAAGTTCACAAAGCGGCTGGTGAAGGTCACTAAGCAGCACAACGACGAGTGTAAGCACCTGCTGAGCCTCATGGGCATCCCGTACCTTGATGCACCCAGCGAGGCAGAGGCCAGCTGTGCTGCCCTGGTGAAGGCCGGCAAAGTCTATGCCGCAGCCACTGAGGATATGGACTGTCTCACTTTTGGCAGTCCTGTGCTCATGAGACACCTGACTGCCAGTGAGGCCAAGAAGCTGCCCATACAGGAATTCCACCTGAGCCGGATTCTGCAGGAGTTGGGTCTGAACCAGGAGCAGTTTGTGGATCTGTGCATCCTGCTAGGTAGTGACTACTGTGAAAGCATCCGGGGCATTGGGCCCAAGCGAGCCGTGGACCTCATCCAGAAGCACAAGAGCATCGAGGAGATAGTGCGGCGGCTTGACCCCAACAAGTACCCTGTGCCGGAGAACTGGCTCCACAAGGAGGCCCAGCAGCTCTTCCTGGAGCCTGAGGTGCTGGACCCCGAGTCTGTTGAGCTCAAGTGGAATGAGCCAAATGAAGAGGAGCTGGTCAAATTCATGTGTGGTGAGAAGCAGTTCTCTGAGGAGAGAATTCGAAGTGGGGTCAAGCGGCTGAGCAAGAGCCGCCAGGGCAGCACCCAGGGTCGCCTGGATGATTTCTTCAAGGTGACTGGTTCTCTCTCTTCGGCTAAGCGCAAGGTACCAGAACCCAAAGGATCTGCCAAGAAGAAAGCAAAGACTGGGGCAGCAGGGAAGTTCAAAAAGGGAAAATAAATGTACTTCCTCTCCCCACTGCCCCCCCTGGTTCCAGAATATCTACCTTGTACCCTTAAGAGCTAGTAGTGTACCTTCCTCGGGTGGGGAGGGGATTTGTTGCCTTTCTAGTACCACCTTCCTCCTTAGGGCTTTCCCATTCTTAACTTGATCTTAACATTGGGAAGGCCATAGGAGGTGCTTTTCTGTTTTAGCTCAGGAAAGTATGTCAGACTTAAACCACTTCTCAGGCAGGCTAATGGACCCTGGATCCATTGTTAATCTGAAATAACAGCAACGAGTTTAAAGGACAAGGGAAATAAACATGGAGATAACTTCCTGGCTGACCAGTTGGTGACAGGTGGGACATGACTGCTTCTCTAGTTTTACCATGCCCTGAAATACAGCCACGGGGAAGCCCTGGCTTAGTAGGTGGACGAATGCTGAGAAAAGGGGCGAGCAGAAAGCAGGGGTCTCTGTTGGCAGTAAGGGTTTGATTACTTAGCTGGGTCTTATGGGCAGAAACTTGAACTTGCTACTACTACATGAGTCTACCATGGTTCTTCAGAGAAGTGAGTGTGATATTCTGGGTTTTTTGTTTGCTTGTACTGCTTTTTTTGTCTTTTTTTGCCCAGTGTTGGGAATAAAACCCATGACCTTGTGAATGCAAGGCAAGTGTACCACTGAACTAGTAACAGTGTTCTTATGGCCTTTCTGAGGCAATCAACCGAATTGAGGTATTAGGATATGACACTGAGCCGGGTGTGGCGGTGCATGCCTTTAATCCCAGCACTTGGGAGGCAGAGGTAGGAGGATTGCCATGAGTTCAAGGCCACCCTGAGACTACATAGTGAATTCCAGGTCAGCCTGGACTAGCGAGACCCTACCTCGAAACCCCCCCCCAAAAAAAAAAAAGATCACATCAGGATAAGACACTGGTTTTCATGTGCTTATTTGAAAAGACGTGAGAAAAAATGAAGTAACCAGAATGTCATGTTCTTTGAGGATATTTGAAAGTAACTTTAAAAGCCAGGTGCTGCGTGTAGAGGTTGTGAGTTCAAGACCAGCCTGGGGCTACAAAGTAAATTTCAGATCAGCCTGAGCTAGAGTGAGATTCTGCCCTGGGTAGATTGTTTTTCTCCGTTAAGGTAATATACTAGGAATCCAGGCTAGGTTGGTTTGTGAATTACCACAAGGTGGCGCCATGCCCCTTAAAATGGCCATATTGACTGAGATGACTCAGCCTGAAGGATACCTGGTTGGTTGTGCTGCTGCCAGAAGTCGGAACATGACCGTTTCTTTTGAGAGAGAACAGACCCACCAAAGCCTCCTGCTGCAAGTGAACTCCATCTGGCTTTACATGGCCTGATGGTTAAATTTTGTTGGTAACTTGACCTATTAGTCATCTTGGTTGGGTCTCTGAGGTTATTTACGGGAAGGCAGCCCTCAGTAGGGGACAGGATATAAGGAGGCTCAGGGGAGCTAGAAACACATCCCTTCCTGGGAGGTCAGTGCCGGAAGGAAATTCCAGAGTCAGACAAGTCTAGAGAAGGGTTGCAAGACAGCCCTAAGGCTTTATCAAGGGGAAGGAAATCTTCCCCCACCCCTGGTTTTTTGTGAGTGTGCTTGTCTTCAGTGGTGGTTTTTCTCTCTGCAAATCCCTTCCTCTCATAAACTGCCTGGTTGGAGGTTCAACCCAGCAGCCTGTGACTGTGACACATGGTACTGGGGAATCCAACCCAGTCTGTCAGCCTTTGCAAGAAAGCACCTTTAATGGCCAAACCATCTCTCCAGCCCCCTGACTGCATCTAATGTTCATGAACTAGTCTGTGTGAGATAAAGGAGCTCCCTTGAACCAGCCCTGTGATTCAGAACAGTCATCCATCATTTTGTTTTGTAAACTGAAAACTGACATTCAGAAACCTTTGTGGTATCAGGCCGAGGTGGTTCTCAGAGACGAATATTTGCCACTTTAGTTTCATAATCCTGATAAAGCTTGGTGGGAACCTAGCCTGTTTGAGTTTCTAATTAGCATCTCTATTATTGCCAGTCTAGAATTTAAATTGAAAATGTCTTGAGAGATTAAATGGATGGAGGACAAATGCCATTGTTTAAAAAATCTTTTAATGGGGCAACTATTTTCCAAATGAAGCCTTACATAAATACAGACACCAAGTTCTATCCTAAGAATAGGGAGAGAGCTTAGTTTTTTATTTGGTGCACTACTCTAGCTGTTGACAAGTGGAACCAGCCTTTCCAAATGGAAATGAACCACAAAATTCCTTGGCTCCCTTTCCTAATTCAGTAGTTTGATTCTAAACCTGAAGTGATGGTGATGGAGCCAAGGTGCTGAGAATTCATTTCCTCAGCACAGCAGGTTTCATTAAGTTGTACCCTGAGGTCACAAAGGATGTCAACTGGCCTGCATTCAGGAATCCCTCTTTAAAAAAAAAAAAAAAAAATTAAAGAGGGAGAGGCCTGCCAGGGCCTTCAGCCATTGCAAACTTAACTCCAGACACATGCACCACCTTGTGCATCTGGCTTTACGTGGGTACTGGGGAACTGAACTCTTAATTGCTTGGTCTGTTAAAAGTTTGCTCATCTTGGGCTAGAGAGATGGATCCATGATTAAGCCTCTTGGTTGCAAAAACTAAAGGCTGGAGTTTGATTCCCCAGTACTGGAGTTAGTTTGCAGTGGAAGGGGGAGGGGTGGTGTACCCATTCTCTGCTTGCAAATAAATAATAAAAATATTGTTTAAAGTTTGTTCATCTGCTGGACCTGGTAGCATATACCTTTAATCCCAATACTCCCAATACTCAGGAGGCAGAGGTAGGATTGCTGCAAGTCAAGGCCACCCTGAGACTACATAGTGAATTCCAGGTCAGTCTGGGCTAGAGTGAGACCCTACCTGGGGGGGGGGGGGAGGTGACTCATGGAAAAACTGAAAGACTAAAGGGTGAAAGCATGGAGGCATGACAGCCACACAGCCTGGCAAGTATGTAGAACCTGCACCAATGGGTGCCCTGGGAAGGATCTGGCTCTGCTTTTCCTTGCCTGGAGAGTTACTCCTTCCATTACTCAGGAGGCTTACACAAAGGGAAACTGGCAACCTTCATGTTCTGATGTGCAGATTTAAAAAAAAAAAAAAAATTAGAATTGTGTGCACCAGGGCCTCCAGCCACTGCAAACAAAACTCCAGATGCATGTGCCACCTTGCGCATCTTGCTTTACATGGGTACTGGGGAATTGAATCTTGATTCTTCAGCTTTGCATGCAAGTGCCTTAACTGCTGAGCCATCATCTCTCCAGCCCCAAACAGATTTTAAATGAGGCCTTTGTTTGGTCAAAATTAATTTTAATTTTTTTAGCTTCATTAGGATGTGGTAACAACATTGGCATACATTAAAAAGACACTGAGTGAGACCCTACCTCAACCCCCCCCCCAAAAAAAAAGACACTGACAGTAGACCCAATTAAAATGCCCCTGTCAAAGTAACAAAGATGAACCTGGATGTTGGAGTTTTAACAAGATTAAGTTCAAATGTTCTGTGGATCTATGAGCAGAGACATTTCCTCTCATCATCCTCAGTAGATTTCAGATTCCTCACCTTACCACTGTGACGTTCTGAGTCTTGTCACTTGTGTCCTTTGTGGCCATGTGAAACCACACTAAAAGGCTAAGGAGAGAAGGCCACGTGGTTCAGGTGCTTTGAAGACGATAGAGCTTACTGGTGTTTGCTCAGAGGGGTGGCCTGGGCTCAAAGCCAGTAGGCCTGATAGGCTGGTGATGCACAGCCCAGGCCTCGGGTGTCAGGGAAAGGATCAGCACCTATTCTGGAGGGAGGGAACCCATAAAGACGGCCTGCTTATTAAAACATTCTCCAGCAGGGCCTAATCCCCAAAAAGACTTGAATTATGCAACCTGCCCTCCCCAAGCTTTGTTCTGGAAAACCCAAGTAACCCTGTCCATGACCACATTCAATGTGCCTTATTACCCTCATCTTGAACTCTTGCCACCCTCCCCCACCAACAACACACACCCAAACTGAACATGGGCCTTCTAGCTTGAGGTCTTTAAGTACCCAGATGGTCAACATACTTGAGTAGATTCAAGTAATGCCCTCACCGGACTGAAAGTTTTGCTTTGGGAAGCAAGGCGGGTGTGAATGCTGATAGACCCTGGGAGTTAAGTAAGACTCTTCCAGCATATCCCTACGTTTATTTCTGGAAGGATGAGTTAAACTGTTCTTTTATAAACTGAAGGTTAAAAAAAAAATGTATTTTGGGGCTAAAGATATGACCCAATGGCTAAAGGCATTTACTTGCAAAAAGAAAAGTATTTCATTGTTAGATGATAGGCTACCACAAACACCCACTTGAACAGGAGTAGATAGTGCAGCAATGGTGTTTACCATGGTGTTTTTAACCTTTCTATTTCTGATTTAGAACTATGCTAAAAACCTACCATAGTGTATGTAATTTAGGGGCCAGATTTTTGCTCACAGCCCTTTCACACTGTGAAACCTCAGTCATCTGTGTTAATTGCTATTTTGTTAAATTTAGAATTACAGGTTGGGAAGAAAAGGAAACCATGGGAAGCCCCATTTGTTCCTGGGGAGGAGGAAAGCCTGCCATCCCATGCTTGTGGCGTGAGCTCCTTGTCGTGGGAGTTCTCTGTTCCTGCGGGCTGATTAGAAGAGTGAATCAAAGGGAATTTTTAATGGCCAGAAACTCTACCACCATCCATTTTGGCAAGAACTAGGATCTAATGTTCTTTCTCGAATCTGGATGGTGCCAGGATTTTTCAGAGTCAAATGCCTCCAAAACCACCATTCTGGCTTTTTTCCTGCCTACTTCTGAAACAAAATGGCTTCTCCCAACAGCCAGAGGCAGACAGGGTCACATCCAGCCCTGGGCAGTGAGCTGAGTTCCTGGGCAAGGAGTCGTGCCAGGCCTCGGAATTCTCCACATGAATGCTTCCTTTTTAAATCTTGTTCAAAGGGTTCAAGCTGTTCTGTCCCTCTGAGGTTAGTGGGGAGGGGGTGAAGATCACCCAGATGTGGCCCTGTAACATGAGCTTCCCCTTTCTAAGAGTAGAATTCTAGTACTGACCGTTACCAGCTCTGCTCTGGTCCAAGTAGAAAAAAAACAAAATTGACTCATACCCCTGCCCCAACAGTTCCCCCTCTTTCCGGGGCTTGTATGTCCCCACCTCAGTTTTGTGTCTGGAAGGCATAGAGGGCAGGTTGAAAACAAACCTTTATGCCCCCAAACCCACCCCCTCTGAATGTTTGAGTCCTAGTGGCACAGTCCCTCCAATTCCCCTCTGCTTTGGCTCCAGTAATCATCCTCGTCCAGGTGAGGGGGGAGCTATTGGTGAAGATACGCATCCAGCCAGAGCTGCCCCGACTCCTTCAGTGAGCTGTAGGGACAACACAGGAGGGGATAGTCAGCTGGGGCTACATTCTTTATCAGGTTCTCTTCCCCTGGAGGCTTTCCCCATTGCTTTGAGGAAGCTGGCTGAGGCTGAACTGGGGGTGGGGGATGGGGAATGATCATTGAGAACAAGGCCTAACCTGGCCACAAGCCAGTAGCACCCCACCTTTGCCTCCCTTGCAGGTGAATGGGAACCCTTTCTATGGCTCCCCACCCTACTCTGTATCACATACCTACCACCCTGCCCTCTCCCTGGTACTCACTGGACAATGTCGGCGAAAGCTGAGAGCAGGGGCTTAGACTGGTACTCTATGCCGTACTTGGTGCACAGGGACCGCACCAGGGGTGCCACTTTGTGGTAGTTGTGTCGGGGCATTGTGGGGAAGAGGCTTCAGGAAAAGCAGGATGAGTCAGTGGCTGCTCCTCTGCTCGCTCCTGCCCCCCAACCCTGTATCCCTGGTCTCCCCACTCACTGGTGCTCAATCTGGAAGTTGAGGTGCCCACTGAACCAGTCATTGAAGGCCGAATGGTGGACGTTGCACGTTGCCTGGAGCTGGAGAAGTCAGGAGACGGTGGAAGGTATACTCAGCATTCTCTAAGAGGTCAGGCTGGCTAGGAAGTTTTGGGTGGGGGCTGCCCCCACCCCTGGTTACTTGCTTCAGAAGACAATCTCATGCCAGGAAGGCAATACTTTTTGGGAGGGTTTTTTTTGGAAGGGGCTATTCCTGTTCACAACCAGGTCTTACCTGGGTGGAAACCCAGTCCATGTTCCTGTCATGATCAATGTGCATGGGGATGTGGTTCATCTGGGTCACCCACACAAACCAGTTGCTCTCCAGGAACCTGTTGAATATGGCACACAGCCACACACAGGCAACAGTTTACTCCTCAGCCTCACCAGCCTGTCTACCCTTCCAGACAATTCCCGAATCAGCCAGGCTCCTCTATGCCCCAGCTCAGGCCCTGGTCCAGCACCATGCTTTCCCTTCCCAGCCCCTACACCCCATCAGACATCACCTGACAATGAAGAACAGGCCCAGGAAGCCCTTCAGCCCCAGCAGTGGCATGTACGTGAGGAAGATGCGAACATAGAAGGTGACCATCCAGGCCAGGTCCTGCAGGGCAAATGGGAGAGCAGCACTGCCACAGGTGCCCCCCCTCCCCGCCTGCTGCAGTGACTCTCAGCTTTTCTCAGGAGCCTATCGAGGAACACCCTTCGTTCCTGGTGGTACCCCAGCCTCCTGACTATTGTCTTCACAGGGATTCTTAGCCTCCCTGCCCCCAGCTCCTCCAACATATCTAAATACCACCCTGAATGCACCCGTCACCTGCTTAAATGATGCCAGAGGAATGGTTCACAATGATTGACACTTAGCCCTATACTATGTCAAATGGCCAAACCCAACCCTCACCTTCAACTTCTCTGCTCAGATTCTGTCCTCCAAGGCCAGCCAGGAAAGTGACTTCACAAAGCAGACCCAGTGCTGGAACCTTTTTGGGAGCCTCAGAACCTCTTTGCCTGCACTTCCTCTCTGGGATGAATCACATTTGGCTTCATGAAATGTTCCCTGAGAGCAGGGACAGACTATCTCTTCCCCATTTACCCCTCCTGGTGTACTGGCTGGCTTGGTGTCATGGTTTGATCTAGGTGTCCCCCACAAATGAATGTGTTCTGATAGATCGATCCTCAGCTGATGGCAGTTTGGGTTTTACAACCTCACTGAAGCTGTGTTGTTGGGGGCGGGCTTATGGAGGTTATAAGCCAGCTTCCCCATGCCAGTGTTTGGCACACCTTCCTGCCGCTGTTTGCAGTGCGGTGGTGGAGGTGATGTCCACCCCTCTGCTCATGCCATTGTCTTCCCTGCCAGGTTGGAGTCTCCCCTAGAGTCTGTAAGCCAAATAAACCCATCCTCCACAAGCCACTTTTGTTTGGGTTCTTTCTGAGCAGCAACTAGGAAGCTGACTGCAGCACTTGGGTAACTAGGAGACTGGCTGTATAACCAGACACTGGGAATTGGCTGCCTGCTGAGCCCCAGTCATTTTGTCCTGCCCAGACAGAAGGCACACCAGACCTGGTTCTAGTATTTTGTTCTCAATGGAGCCTGTTTTCCCATCCCCTCTGCAAGGGACCAAAGAGGATGTGGGACTTTTGGATCGCGGATACTCACCACCCATTTCTTCCGCTGGACAACAAAATAGAAAATATACCACTGGAAGTAGAGAGGCAGCAAAGCTGGGGGTCCGACTGAGGAGAAAAAGGAGATGGACATGGCATGAGCAGCAGAGGCTGCCTCCTGCCGACCTGCTCCTGTCCCTTCTTCAGCTGCCTCAGTGCTCCTCAGCTGCAAGCCACTGGGCACTGAGGTTGGGCAGGAACACAAGCCCAGAGAAGGCACGCTCTCTAAGAGGATGCCAGGGAGGGTAAGGGGCACAACTTTTCTTTCTAGTGAAAAGGGCATAGGGAAGGTCAAGCAAGTACTCTGATCCCGGGCCTTGAAAAGGACATGCCACAGCCCTGCCCTGCAGTGATGGCATGTTCCCGCTGCTCCATCATGTGGGTCCAGGGGCAGGAAAACGCCACATGTTGGAGAGGGCCCTGCTGACACTCTACGGGCTGAGGGCACCTCTGACAATGCCCGCCTGTGGCTCCTCCACTGTGGTACGTGTCGTAGAACCTGAAATTCTTCCTTGTGGAAGGAAGTCTTTGCTCTACTATCTGCCTTCCCCACCTTTTTCTAGTAGAGACAGTTGGTAATAAGCAAGTCAGATGAACACCTTTAAATCAATTCCTTCCTTCTTTTCCTTTAAAAACTTGAAATCTCAGAACTTGGGAAGTGGAGGCAGAAGGAATAGGAATTTAGGGCCAACCTTGGCTACATAGCAAGTCTGAGGTCGTCCTGGGTAACATGAGACTATCTCAAGCCACACCAAGTTAAAAATAAAGTCCCCCCCCAAAAAAAATTGAAATCAAAAAAATTGTGTGTATGCTCGTGTATGTGAATGATGTGTGGACACATGCGTGCCACAGTGCACACGTGGAGGTCAGAGGACAACCTCACGGCTCAGGCTACCTTGTTTTGAGGCAGGGTCTCCTGTTGTTTGCTACTGCATTCACCAGGGTAGCTGGCCCAAGGGCTTTGGGATTCTCCTCTCTCTACCTCCCTTCTTCCCATGGGTACACTGTGTTTACAGACATGCTATGCATCTGGGTTTACATGGGTTGTGGGGATCTGAACTCAGTCTTGTCTACTGAACCATCTCCCTAACCAAAACTTGAAATCTTTGAGTTTTAAATTTGGAGCATTATGCAGCAGACTCTGAAAGCAGAAAATATACAGCAGGCCCCAGAAACAGCTTAGGATGCCACTGAAATGCATTCTGCAAAGCAGTAACACTCTTTGGGTACCACTGCCCAGAGCTATTTGAATTGGGCCCCAAAAGGTCACCTTAAGTGACCCCATCTGTTTGACAAGGATTCAAGTTCATCAGGAGGCTTCTATTAACCACTCAGTTTTCTCCTGAAACTTGGGGTGAAGTTGGATGATTTAGTTTGCTCCCAATGCAAATGACTCATCAAACAAAAGCCTGTTGAGCCTGGCATGGTGGTGTACGCCTTTAATCCCAGCACTCAGGAGGCAGAGGTAGGAGGATCTCTGAGAGTTCAAGGCCACCCTGAGTCTACATAGTGAATTCCAGGTCAGTCTGGGCTAGAGTAAGACTCTACCTCAAACAAACAAAAAAAGGCAATGAGAGAGAGCGAGAGCAAGCGAGTGAGCAAGAGAGCGAGAGCGAGAGCGAGAGCGAGAGCGAGAGCGAGAGCGAGAGAGAGAGAGAGAGAGAGAGAGAGAGAGAGAGAGAGAATGGGCATGCTAGTGCCTCTTTGCAAATGAACTCCAGATGCATGCTTCATCTTTGTGCATTCATATCTCCCCTCTCTCTGCTTGCAAATAAATAAATATATTAAGAAAAAAATAAAGTTAGCCAGTATTTTAGAAAGTGGAATTTCAGGTTCTTGGAGTCCCAGACTTCTAAGAAAAAGTATCTAGATTGCAGGGCGTGGTGGTGCATGCCTTTAATCCCAGCACTCAGGAGGCAGTTAGGAGGATCGCCATGAGTTCAAGGCTACCCTGAGACTACATAGTGAATTCCAGGTCAGCCTGGGCTAGAGTGAGACCCTACCTCGAAAAACAAACAAAAAAAAGGCCTGTTGACTTTACTCCACGGAAAAAGTCCATTTACTCCCAGGCAGGGAGTATAAGTCTATCAGTCTTCTTCCTGGGTCATTCATTAAGTTTAATGTCATAGTCTCCTGGCCATTTGTTCCTCATACTCCACAGCCCTCCCAAGACAGCTTCAGACACTCACTCAGGAAGAAGTACTTGTGCTGGTGGTTGTATGGCATGTACTTTTTCTTCTGTTTCCCAAGCTGTTAAGAATAAAACAAAACAAAAACCACAAATCAGTGGTGGCAGAGACCAGTTACTCATTCATCTCTGCATATCCTTGCTTTCCTGCTCAGAAACTAAGCCCTACCTCAGGGCCCCTCAGCCGACTGGTGCCCAGCCTTACCACCCCAGCACCTTCAGCAAGAGGCTCTGCACTACAGTGTACCATGACAAGGCCCACACAAGACATCTGGGTGACAGTCTTCAGAACTCTTGATCTGTCATTCAAAGTCACATGGTTTCTGGGTCCTACCACCTTTCCTTCCTGCCTCCATCTGTACTCTAGATCGTAGCGTCTCCACAGAAAACTATTCTTGCCCCTACACAGGTATTTCAATTCCAGCCTGATCCCTTCCATTAAAATCTTGTGTTCTCTTGGTCTGGAGAGGTGGCTCAACAGCTAAAAGCACTTGCTTGCAAAGCCTTGCAGCCCAGGTTTGATTCCCCAGTATCCACGTAAAGCCAGATGCACAATCTGGTGTTTGCTTGCAGTGGCAAGAGGCCCTGGCAAGTCCATTCTCTCTCTCTCTCTCTCTCTCTCTCTCTCTCTCTCTCTCTCTCTCTCTCTCTCTCTCTCTCTCTCTCTCTCTCTCCCCCTTGCAAATAAATAAAAATATTTTTAAAAAATCTTTTGGCTGGGCATGGTGGCGCACACCTTTAATCTCAGCACTCGGGAGGCATAGGTAGGATGATTGCTGTGTGTTTGAGGCAAACAAACAAAGTGAGTGCCCAGGTCAACATGGGCTAGAGTGAGAACCTACTTTGAAAAAAGAAAAAAAATAAAAAACTTTTGGTCTCTTGACTTTAACCTGAACTTCCTAAAACCCCAGTGGAAAGGTTACCAAGAACAACTTGGCAATTTGGTTTTGGCAAAGCTTTTTTTTTTTTTTTTTCTTTGTGGGTGGTTACTTTGTAAGCCAAGCTACTAAAAAGACACGTTGGGTCTGTCAGGCCACCCAGTGAGCCCTGACCCCTCACATGGACTCACATCTCACTTCCATGGCTCCTATATTTCATGCCTCAACTAGTTCTGGGAACCAGGCAAGCTTAAAGCACAGCACAAGCCCTCCATGCAGCACAGAACTTGACTTATTTTTTTTGTTTTTGTTTTTTGGTTTTTTGAGGTAGGGTCTCGCTCTAAGTCCAAGCTGACCTGGAATTCACTCTGTAGTCTCAGGGTGGCCTTGAACTCGGCAATCCTCCTACCTCTGCCTCCCAAGTGCTGGGATTAAAGGTGTGCGCCACCACGCCTGGCTCGGAACCTGACTTAAGACCTGCTGTGTCCACAGGTGCTTACTGAAAGGCACTGAGCTACATGAGGCACTTTTTCTACAGTCATAGATAGTTATTCAACAAGCACTGAGGGCCTACTCTGCCAGCCACTGTTCTAGGTACCGAGTAGAGTTCCTACCTGCATTGAGCTTATAACCCCAAGAGATGATGCTGGCAATAAACTTCTAAGTAGAATGCAAACTAATTTACAGATTACAGGCAGGTAAAACAGGACAAAGAGAAAGGCAGCAATTGGGCAAAGGTGATCAGACCTAGCCTCCCATGGGCCCTGACACTGGAACTCAAAACAGGAATGATAAGAAGGGTCAACAATGCACAACTTCAGGGGAAGGAACTGCCTGACAAAGGCCCTTGACATATTCAAGACCAGAAAATTAGGGAGGCCAAATCATGCAGGACCTCAAAAAGCCCTGGTAAGGTCAAGGGTGTGTGTCTTATCTGCTCTGTAGCCAGGGCAGGCCTACACATGGCCTGCTTCATGCTTTAAAAAGGTGGCTTTGGGCTCAGTGATTAAAGGCACTTGCTTGCAAAGCCTGACAGCTCAGGGTTGGATTCTCCAGTACCCACTTAAAGTCAGATGCACAAAGTGATGTATGCATCTGGAGTTCATTTGCATTGGCAGGAGGTCCTGATACGCCCATCCTCCCTCTCCCTCTCCGCTTGCAAGTAAATAATTAAAAAAGCAAGGTTGCTTTGGCTAGAGGTGGGTAAATGAATCTCAGGGGAAAATGCAGTTACAGGGAACAAACGAAGAAGCAGATGCCAACCCAAGCCAGAGACAGACCAGATTGGGCTGCTACAATTTGACATTGTTTGTGTGCCAAGGGTTCTGTGTTGGATGTTTGGTCCCTCAATGTAGGGATGTTGGGAGTGGATGGACCTTTAAGAGGTGGAGCCCAATGGGGGGTAATTAAATCACTGGAGGCATCACCCTCAGAAGAGAGTAATGTGATTTTTGAGGGAACTCTAGTGAGGTGGCCTTGAATTGGGTTGTTTTAAAAAGAGCAAGCTGAACTGGCTTCCTGTCTCAGCACAAATGCTTTATAGACACCCCACTATGTCATGGCTTCTGCGAAGCAGCTCTTACCAGAGGCCAAGCTGAGGAGCTGTCCCATCTTCAACTTTCAAGCTACAAAACATTGAGCTAAACAGACACCTTTTCTTTATAAAGTACCTAACACCAGGCATTTTATTAGAGCAACAAAATATGAACTGATATGCCAGGAGAGAGGGAGGAGATGGAGAACTTGATGGATTTGGTATATGGAGGCAATTAAGTAGATCAGGCTGGCAACATTAACTGAGGGGATATCTGCAAGAGAAGCACCCCTTGGTTGGTGGGGTGGGTGGGAACTGCTGCCTCCTTAGATGGCAACCAGAGGTCATATGGTTCCAATACCGTTACCCCACTGTGTGACCCTCAAAGGTCAGAAGGGTTATACTGGGTGTAAAGTGTTGGAAGGCACTGGGTAGATGCCACTTTGAAATAGACATCACTGTCTGGTTAGGCTGTCCCCAGAGGGACCAAACCAAGCTTCAAACAGCCTACAGCCCAAGCATTTACTAGAAGAGAAAGGAGGGTTGTTTTGGTCTCCTATGCCTTCTCGATTTCTGATTTTTGCAGATGGGAGTTTCCTGAAAACCCTAGTACCAAGAAGCAGCAGAGGCCTCTCCTTTTCTTTAACCACCGTGGTGACAACAGCAATGCTAAGAACCTAGGGCTCTTCCTATAAGTAGTCCACAGCCTCTGGAGCCAGGCAAGGGGCCAGGGCTCACCACACTTGCATGCTGATGCTCACAGTGTGGGACACAGAACAAGTCAAGGAGGAAGAGGGACAGTGAGAACCCCAGGGACAGATGGAGCCCAAGTTTCAAGCTCTGAGCACCCTGTGCCAGGACAGCTAATGCTGCCAAAACCCTTCCATAGAGAACATCTCAGCCCAAGGGCACAAGTCAGGCTACCTTGAACTCATGCCTGAAATTGAATTGTATTCAGCAACAGTTTAATTCCTGGCAAGATACAATGGCATGAAGTTGGGGGGAGGGACCTGGTAGAACCCTGACTGCAGTATGGAGCCTAGGGACAAAGGGTTTTAAATTAACTTTTCGAGGAGCCCTGCCAGGCTTCTGGAACCTTCTGTGGCTTATCACGGAGAGCTCACCAGCTCTGCACCTCTGGGTGCTCTTTCAGCAGCTGCTCTGGGAATTTTGCTCAGTCTCAGATGACTACTCACAGCCCATGCTGACTAACCTGGAAGTCAAGCTGGGCTCAGGAAGGGAAAATAGGTACAACTAGAGAACTGTGGGCTGGCACTTGGGAGGCAGAGGTAGGAGGATCACCATGAGTTCAAGGCCACCCTGAGGCTACATAGTGAATTCCAGGGCAGTCTGGACTATTGACACCCTACCTCGAAAAACCAAAAAAAAAAAAAGGTAGAAAACCAGTTCCAGGATGCCTCATAGAGACCCAAGTCCCTTACCTTAAGCAGTATGGAATGTACAGTAAATGACAAATACGTGACCCTGCAGCCACGTAGCCCAGGCTGGCCTTAAACTCACTATCCTGTCCCCATTTCCTGAGTGCTGAGATTACAGTTGTATGCCACTATGCCTGGCTTCTTTCTTTCCTTTCTCTCTCCTTCTCCTCTCCCCTTCCCTTCCTTTCTTCCATTTTTTTTCTCTCCTCCTCACTTTTCTTTATCTTCTTTCTTTTTGGTACTGGGTATGGAACCCAAGACTACTTCACTCATGCTAGACAAACACTCTACCACTGAGCTCCACTCTCAGCCTCTTCCTCCAAGTAGACTTTAAATCTTTTCCTCTGGATTATTTTTTTATTTATTTTTGTTTTTTGAAGCCCAGGCTGACCTGGAACTCACTCTGTAGCCCAGGCTGGCATCAAACTCATGGCAATTCTCTAACCTCAGCCTCCAAAGTGCTGAGATTAAAGGCGTGAGACACCACATCCAGCTTTCCTCTAGAGTATTTATAAAACCTAATACAATGCAATTGCTACGTAAAGAGTTGTTATATTGTTTTACTTAGGAAATAATGACTAAAACTGGTCTCTCCATGTTTAGGATGGATGCATTTCTTTTCCTGAATATTTCAATCTGTGTTGGTTTAAATCCACAGATGCCAAACACAGGAATGCAGATAGCACACTGTACTGAGAATATCCTAGCACTGGGCACCAAAGACCAGTGAGACAGTTTAGCCCTAGACAGGGAAGACTGACACAACAGGATACCCCGTATAAGAGTCAGAAACAGGAGCTGGGCATGGTGGCATGCCTTTAATCCCAGCATTCGGGAGGCAGAGGTAGGAGGGTCACCATGAGTTCAAGGCCACCCTGAGACTGAATTCCAGGTCAGCCTGGACTAGAGTGAGACCCTACCTCAAAAAACCAAAAAAAAAAAAAAAAACCACGAAGTGCAGGAGGGTGACTTCCTGGGGTAGGGGTGTCAGGCAGGACCCCAAGGAAGTGCCTCATGTCTCCTTCAAGGATAAGGAATGGCTTACACAGCCATTTCCTGTCACTTGCTGGGTACTTCGATGCAGGAACTGGAACTCTGACTGAATTTTCTAGGAGGAATAGAGAATTCTGTCCTGGGCAGTTGGACTTTCTGTCCACTGCCTCCCACAACTTCCAAACAGCAAGGGCCCCACAGCCGAGAGCCATGTCCTTCCTGCCCTGATACCATTGGGCAAGCATTTTCCCAAAGCCCACCATGCAGACTGCTTTCCATTTCCCAAGAGCTCACCTCCACAGATAGCACCTTTCCCAAGGCAAAGAAGAAGGGGTGCATGTTGATGTCAGGGTCTTTGCGGAAGCAGTTGGGCTTGGCATGGTGCTGGAAGTGCATGTGGTTCCACCAGCTGGCTGGGGCCCCCTACAGAGAAGGAGTATGTGAATGTGAAAACCTACTGCCAAGACAAACCCGTATCTACAACCCTTTATGGACTTGGGTTTCAAAGAGCCTTCCACATCTCATTGACCTTCAGGTGACCAATCACAAAATGATGAAGCAGGTGGTTCCAGGTAGAGGTGCTGAAGACTGACAGGTGCCCAAAGTCATGCTGCAGCCAACCAGCCTGGGCCTAGGAGAGAAAAGTTAGTTCCTAGAGCAGCCCGGGTCCCTTTCATGGACCTCAGCATCCCCTTCAATCTCTTGTCTTTCACCCACTCAGGCCTGAAATGACCATGCCTCACCAAGAGAACACATCAGGAAGGGGCAAGAAATGTGGGTCCCATGGGCTGGAGAAATGGCTCAGTGGTTAAGGCACTTGCCTCCAGTGCCTAAGGCCCCGGGTTCAATTCTCCAGGACCCACATAAGCCAGACCCACAAGGTGGTGGCCCTGGTGTGCGCTCTCTCTCTCTTTCTCTCTCTCTCTCTCCCTCCCTCCTCTCTCTTTGTATCTCTCTGCTTGAAAATGAATAAATAAAATATTAAAAAAAAAAAAAAAGAAATGTGGGTCCCAACTCTCACAACCACTGGCTCCTACATGAACAGAAGCAAATCACAACCCTTTGTTCCTTAGTTTCCCCAGCTCTGAGGGGCCATGAGATAGGATGGACTGAAAGTCCAGAACACAGAATGTTAGTCTAGGTACTGGGGCTAAGCCATGCTTGGCATGTTGGACAATGTCAGTGCTGTGAAGAGAGAAGCCAAGACCTTCGTTCTTGGCTTACTGTGGCTGTGGCAAAACCTAAGCTTGAAGTTTCAGAGAACAAATTCTATAGGAAGAATGGAACCAGGGAAGAGTCTCTAGAGAGGCTGAGAGAAACGAAGATGTGCATGGAGCTATGAGCAGCTAGAAGCCAGAGGCCATGGGATGTGTGTTCCCTCCCTGCGCCACTCTCTGGGATACCTTCTGAGCTAGGCAGGGATGTCAAGAAGGGCTCTGTACTTGGCCAGCCAAAGGCACTCACCTGAACTGTACTGAGCAGCACTGCAGAGAGAAGGAAAGGCACCAAGGATGTCCCAAAGACCCAAAGAGTGAGCCAGGCAGCAACATCCAGCAGCAGGATATGCAGCAGGTACATCAGAAAAAAGAGGTGATTGGCCTTCATGAGCCCCATCCGCTCCACCGTGGCCCTCAGCTCCCGGAACTCATTTGTCAGCTCTTTCTATGGGAGAGTAGAACTGTTAATTGTTCGAAGCAGCAGCCCAACCTTCTCAGGCTCAAGAACCTTCCATAGAGGTAGTGTGAGAAGTTCCGAGTCCTAGGCAAAGATGTCATGATGAGGAAAGATGACTGAATGGGATCATGCCCAACAGCTAAGCAGACAGATTTTGGGTTCCCTGCTCTGCCACTTACTACTATGTGATCTCTGACTGTGTTGCTTAAAGTCTCTGAGCCTCAGTTTCCTCATATATAAACATGTGAGGATTATATATGAGTCTATGCTCTGCACATAGCAAGTGCACATAAGCAGGCATGATGCTGGTGACGGTAACATTGGTAGTGGCAGCTTTGGGAGAAACAGATTCCAAAGTCCTGCTTCATGGAATGTATGAGTATCTATGCAAGAGATGAAGAACCCTCAGCCTCCCAAGAATGCTCGTCACCTGTGATCCTAAGTGGGCATCTGCCCCCTCGCCCTCAACCACTAAGTCTCCAAAAAGCAAATAGGGTCTCTCACATTCTTGGTGGGTTCAAAGCTGGGCTGCTCGGGAGACAGCTCTCCAATCAGTAGAGAGTTCATATACTTCCTCACAATGCTCTTGTTGATGTGAAATGCCACGAAAGGATCCTGCAAGTGAGAGAAGACAGAAAGGTGAGTGGGCCAGCCCCAGGCCCCTGGATTCAGAGATGTGTGGGGCTCACACCAAAGGCTATCATGCTGCCAGCAACAAGGTTGCACCCTCATTGAAGCAGACTCCCCCCCCTCCACCAGCTGGTCATGGTCCTTCCAGAGGGATCACCTGCATTTGGGTTCTTCTTGATAGGAGGCTATGATAAGGAACTGGAGGCGACCCCTCTCCCCAGGGGCCACCTAGAAAGACCTGCCAGGGCTGGCTTCCATGCCTGCTCCATTCCAGACAACTTGGGCCAGGAATTTAGCATAGGTGAGAAGCAGCCAGAGGGATGAGTGGGGCTATGAGCCTTCTCTTTCTATCCCTTTCTTTCTCAGCCAGCTTGTCCATAAACTGTGATAAGAAACATTCCCTAGGTCAGAGCTAAGCAACTTTCCCATTTCTTTCTCTTTCACTTCCCTGGGTGGCCTGTCTGGGCAGGGTTCACTATTTCCCCATTATTCTGGCCATTTCCTGCTCCAGGATGACAAATTTTGGCCATGCAAGGTGGGGTCCCCCACGACTAGATATGTGTCCATAAATTAGTGCGGGGGAGGAGGAGGCAGGTCCAAAGGGGGTGGACAGGCAGCAAGCGGGGAGGAGCCTATGGACAGTGGCACCACGTATCCAGACCAATCGCAGTCCTAGCCCCTGCGTCCCCGGCCCCCAAAATCAACGGGGGTGGTGTGTGTGGGGGGACGGGACTTGGGAGGACTCCTCCATCCGCGCATGCGCCGGCCAGGACAGAGCCTTGGTTCGGACTCTGGAGTGATCACTTTGGGTGACCAGCTCAGACCTGGATTCTGGCTGGCAGCGTCAGTGAGAAGGTCGGGTCCTCTGCCCTGCATCTAACCTTAGGGGAGACTTAACCTTAAGGGTCAGAGCATGGGGGACAAGGAGCGAGGCGCCATAAAACAGATGAGTCCAAAGGTAGGGTTTCAATAGGGGGCGATCGGTGGTGTAAAGAACGCTCCAAATTTAGAGCCCCAAAGAGTAACCCCCAGCCTCCATCCTCACACTCTGGCCCAAGAAAGCTCTGAGAACATAAAGAGAAAAAGCCGGCTAGGGCATGCACCAATTCTGCAAGCGAGGCCCAAGGGAGAAGAGACACGACCCAGTAAGGTGTCTAGCACCCTTGAGTCCTCCCTCTCTGACGAATCGAATCGTTGGAGTGAGGGCAGTTCCGGAATTCCAAGCAGAGAGTTTGCCGATGCACACCGCTCCGGTGCTCACGGTTCCAACGCCTGCAAGCTCTCTCCGACCGGCGCAGGTCCCGTCCCAGCCCTCCGGCCTTCGCACCGAGCAAGCGGTCCCAAAGCTGTGGGCTCTCCGTTTCGGCTCTGTCCTGCTCCCTCCCCGCTCCTGCTCACGAGCGGGGCCCGGCATTCGAGGTCAGCCAAGGCTGCGCTCCACCGTCCCTGCCCTCGAGGGCTGCAAGAGGGAGGCGCGGATGCGCAGCCGCCCTTTGTTTGTGAGTGCACGGCCCCAAGCCCCAGATTTCAGTTTTCCAAGCCCTTCTCCGAACCTGGCATCCAGGATCTACCTGCAGGTACCCGCCACCAGACCCGCAGGCTTCCCGCTCCCCTCCCCGCAACCAGCCAGCCGTAGTTCCGCCTCCGGAGCCGAAACCTGGTCCCGCGCACTCCGCCTAGGCGCCACGGCGGCCGGCGGGCCTCACCCCGTCCCGGGTCCCCGCTGGGCCGGCGCTCACCGTAGCATCCTGCCCGGCGTAGTGGCTGATGACCCGGGAGCCGCCGGGGTGCCTGCGGGTGAACTCGCTGATGTTGTACACCTTTCGATCGATCACGAGCCACCGTTCCTTCTCGCGCCCGGAGCGCTGCGCCACTTCTTCCCAAGTGAAGTAGCGCGGGGTGGGGACCGAGTCCGGGGCCATAGCTGGCCTGGGCCGGGGGCGCGGGGCGCGGGGCGGCGCACACCGGCGAGCCTAGGGGGGGGGAAGACCCGGACGGAGCGCTCCGCAGGCGCGCGCCCCGAGCCCGCCGTCCGCGCGCCGGGTTTTCAGCACCCTCGGCGCGGACCGGCGAGTCCCGCTGCGCGCGCTCCCATTGGCCGAGCCGCGTGGCGTGGGGCGCGAGCCCCGCCCTCCCTGGGCCGGGAAGGGGGCGGACGTCCCCCGAGGGATTCGGGGAGGCGGAGACTCCAGGGGTCGCCTCCGGATTCTTTCCACTTCCTGTCTGGAGCCGGGCTTTGCGCGCTGGGGCTGGTGACTCTGGAGGCCCGGCGGGCGGAATAACGGTTCCGGGGAGTCCTTGGGGACGCAGCTCGCCGAGGCCGCGGCCGCGAGTGCCGCCAGGAGTGGCGCGGTGTGTGTGGAATAGGAGACACTTTGATTTTTCATTTCATTAGTAGCATTTGTTCGAGCGGGTCTGGGGATGGGACCCAGGCCATCCTGCATGCCAGGCGGGCGCTCTACCGACCGAGTTGCATCCCCGGCCCTTTGGAAACACTTGACAAACTAACCTTAGCAGTGTATTTGAGCAAAGAACCACCCTGATCCCGGAGAGGTTCAGAGACCTCTGCCTACAAAGGTAGGCAGGCAGGTAGCATTTGTAGACAGAAAAAGGAAGTGGCATTCAGAAATAGCCTGATTGGCTACAGCTGGGGGCGGTTGCCATCCGCGGGTAATTTTGCAGCCTGCTTTGGCTTCTATGATTGGCTAATTACAAGAATGCATTCAGGGGAAAAAATGCACTCAGGTTGCAATTTACCTATTGGGTTTCAATTTCCTACGTTTAGTCAGCTTTGGGCCAAATTTAACTTACTTTGGCAACTCTTTTTTTTTCCCCATAAGATTTTATTTGTCATATACAGTACGATGTTTTAAGTGTATATATATATGTATATATATTATATAGTGGAATAGCTAAATCTCATTAACAAATGACTTATCTCATAGTTACTATTTTTGTGGTGAGAATAGCTAGCAACACCCCCCTCATTTTTGAAGAATACACCATATTGTCATTAACTGTAATCATACTATGTAATTGAACACTTGAACTTTTTCTCCTACATAACCGTGAACATCTACGTATTTTGGCTACCATCTCCAAATTACCTTCCAAACACCCCAGACTCTGGTAACCACAATTCTCTGTATTTCTTTCTACATTCATGGGAATAAGCCAAAAAGCTTATTTCACGTAACACAATGTTCTCCAAGCCCAGCATAGTATATTGGTGCACACATGTAATTCCAGAATTGAGGAAGCAGAAGCTAGGGTTCACAGCAAGTCTGAGGCCAGCCTAGTTATGCAGTGAGTTCAGGCCAGCCAGACTTACAATATGGTAAAACCCTGTCTCAAATCTTACCCCTCAAAGTCCTCAGAACCTATATATGGAATCAGGTGTGGTGGCACACACCTTTAATCCCAGCATTCCAGAGGCAGAACTAGGAGTATGGCTGTGGGTTTGAGGCTGGCCTGGAACTACAGAGTGAGTTCCAGATCAGGCTAGAGTGAGACCCTCCTTCAATAAAACAACAACAAAAACATATTCATATATATATTAATGTCCTACAATTTTATCTATGTTGCAAATGACAATATATTATGTCATGACTGAATAGTATCCCATTGTGTATATATATTTATATGTGTGTATGTATATCATATTTCTTCATTCTTTTATGGGCATATGAGTCCATGATTTGACTATCATTAGTAATCCTGCAATGTACATAGACATAGTTCTCTTCAACATGCTGTGGATATATTCCCAGTAGTATTGTTGCTTGATCATACAGTACTTCTGTTGTTAATATCTTGATGAACCTTACTACTGTTTTTCATAATTACTGTGCTAAACATTTCCATCCATAGTGTAAATGAAAGAGTTCTCTTTTCTCTTGTTAAGACCTGTTTTGTGTTTTGTTTGTGTCATCATTCTAACTGAAGAAAGATCTTGTGGTTTTGATTTGAAGTTCCTTAATGATAGTGATATTATTTTTGGAAAGTTTACAGGTTTTACTAGTTTTTTTTTTTTTTTTTTTTTTTTTTTTTTTTTTTTTTTTTTTTTTTTTTTTTTTTTTTTTTTTTTTTTTTTTTTTTGGTTTTTCGAGGTAGGGTCTTGCTCTAGCCCAGGCTGACCTGGAATTCACTATGTAGTCTCAGGGTGGCCTTGAACTCATGGCGATCCTCCTACCTCTGCCTCCTGAGTGCTGGGATTAAAGGCGTGCGCCACCATGCCCGGCGGTTTTACTAGATTATAGATAGAAATTAAGAGAAGGAAGACAGTTTATGCCCAAGAGGAGTCCTGAGCTGGGTTCCCAGGAATGGGGAAACCCAGATCTTAAGAGAAGGAAAAAACGCAGAGCACTTGCCCAGAGAGGCAAGAGCAGGTTTGAGAAGCCCAGAGTATAGCCCAGCCCAGCTTTTTTCACCTGGGTTCTAGGGAGCTGAATTTTGCAAGAGGCCCTCATGTCTATGTGGCAAATGCTCTTAACCACTGAGCCATCTCCCCAGCCCCGTAATGTACTTTTTGCAGACATCACTCAGATGGGTTTTCTATATGGATTAGTGATTTGGTTATTAACTGGAAAGATCAGTGTAGGAAAGCAAGTAGTCGTGATGTCTAGCTGATAAGAATAGCTTTCCAGGCTGGAGAGATGGCTCAGGCACTTGAGGCACTTGCTTGCAGAGCCTGATGGCCTGGGTTCAATTTTCCAGAACAAAATGCACAGATGCACAGTATGGTGCATGTATTTGGAGTTCATTTTCAGTGGCATGAAGCCTTGGCATACCTGTTCTCTCTCTCTCTCTCTCTCTCTCTCTCTCTCTCTCTCTCTCTCTCTCTCTCTCTCTCTCTGTCTCTCTCTCTCCCTTGCAAATAAATAAAAGTACTTTTTAAAAGAAAAGAGTAACTTTCTCCCTCTCTGTGAGCTTTGGGTGGGGTGGCTTTCTTTGGAAACACAGAAAGGCCCTGGCATTGGTGGAATGATTTGGGGCTTTAGGCCACAAACCCAACGTTGGTTCTTGTTTCTTGCTTAGAGCTAGAGCAAAAGCCATCCACAGATTATGGTATCGTGGATCTTCCCATAAGCAAAGAGAGAGATTAGGACAGCAGGAAATAGGAAATAAAACATAAAGCTTTCACGATGGCAGAAAAATGTTGATTTGCAGTCTTGGGAGAGCTTTATTTTGGGGCTGGCTCCTTCAAGGGAAAACTTCCTTGACCATCTTTACTTTAGGAGAGTTTAGAAATGTCCTTTTGAATTGAGAGATGTGGATCCAAGACGTGAGGTCCTGAACAGAGAACTTGGTATTGTCCCTTCCATTGGAGTTCAAGGTTAGTATTAAAGACCCAATTCCTGGGTTCTAGGTTGTTAAAGGACTGGTTGTCATCAGTTGGTGGGTCTCGAAGTGCTTCTTTTACTTGACACAACACATTAAAGCTATGCCAGATTAAGTTCTTCCATAGTATTTTAAGAATGGGGGATATATGGTAATGCTATTATTTCGGTGTAGGCTTTCCAGTCACCATTTCATAAGGAGTCAATTTATGTTTTTCAGTGGGATTAAAATGGATTACCATCATGGAAAAAAAGACAAAAAATAAAATAAAGGGCTGGAGAGATGGCTCAGCGGTTAAGGCACTTGCCTCTAGTGTCTAAGGTCCCGGGTTCAATTCCCCAGGACCCACATAAACTAGACCCACAAGGTGGTGGCCCTGGTTCTCTCTCTCTCTCTCTGTATATCTCTGCTTGAAAATGGATAAATAAAATATAAGAAAAAATAAAATAAAATAAATGGATTACCATCAATAATGTTGACCAGTGGGAGGGGATTATGAATATGACATATTGCCAATATATACAGAGGTTGTCAATAAAAAGTTTAAAAAATCTTGACTGAAGTACCCTATTTGACTCAGCTTTGCCTAATGCTCTTGTGTAGGTGATAACCTTAAGCACTTTGCATTTTGTTCAGGGAAATGAATCCTCCACCGCTGTTGATTTCTCCAGGAATGCTCCATAAAGGCAATGTTTTCTAGTAATTCTTTTTGTTTGTTTGTTTTTAGTTATTTTTATAGGTTAAATGTCCTGTTTTATTTGTTTAATAACCATTTTTTAAATATTTTATTATTTATTTATTTGAGAGAGAGAGAGAGCGCACCAGGGCCACCACCTTGTGGGTCTGGCTTATGTGGGTACTGGGGAATTGAACCAGGGGCCTTAGGCACTGGAGGCAAGTGCCTTGACCGCTGAGCCATCTCTCCAGCCCCAATAACCATTTTTTTTTTCAAAAAGAAAATAGTGGGCTGGAGACAGGGTTCAGTGGTTAATTAAAGATGCTTGCTTATAAAGCCTGATGGCCAGGGTAAAAAAAGATGTGCAAAGTGGCACATGTGTCTGGAGTTTGTTTGCAGTGACAAGAGGCCCTGGCATACCCATTTCTCTCTCTCCCTCTGTCTCTCTCTCTCTGTCTCTCTCTCTCTCTGTTTCTCTTTTTTTCCTTCCCTCCCTCCCTCTCCTTCTTTGCTTCCAAATAAATAAAAAGAAAAGAAAGAGAAAATGAAAGGGCTGGAGAGGTGGCTTTGCAGTTAAAGGCAGTTGCTTGCAAAGCCTGATGGCCTAGGTTCAAATCCCCAGTACCCATATAAAGCAGATACACAAAGTGTCACATGCATCTGGAATCCATTTGCAGTGGCAAGACGCTTAGTGTGCCCATTCTCTCTCTCTCTCTCTCTCTCTCTCTCTCTCTCTGCAAACAAATTAATTTAAATTAAAAAAAATGCAAAAAAGCCAGTCTTACCTTCTTTGTATACTTGCATATAGTTTTTTTCTCTGTTATTTCTAGTGATTGTAATTCACAGTACATATTGTTTTTGAGACAGAATCTCTCTAGGTCACCCAGCCTATTGACCAGGCTGCGCCTGTCCTTGCAGCTTCCTCCTGCCTCTACCTCCTGAGTGCTGGGATTACAGGTATGCACTACTCTGCTTGCATAACTCCATATATTCAATTGGAATTATCAACCGTTAGGAGCCTTAATTTCGATGAGCACCAAGAACTAAGTAACTGTGAGTTGTATGTTGCACAGGCAGTCTGCAGGTTGGCAAACCTATCAGCCTGTGTTTCTAGAGGCACTGGCTTCCTCACCATACAGTTTATCAGCGTGATACAAGACATGTTGACTAACAGGTCCAAATGTCTTTAGTCTGTAATGAGGATGTCCTGATCCTCTTAAGGTTTTGTTGTTGTTTTGTTTTGTCTAAGCCTGAAAATTAAATTGATTGTACAGATATCCCTCAGCTTCAACTTTCCAATCTTGATAGTAAATGTCAAAATCTCTGGCATAATAAATGTATTTTTATGTATTTTATCTTATTACTTATTTTATTTATTTTTTCAAAGTAGTGTCTCCCTCTGGCCCAGGCTGACCTGGAATTAACTATGTAGTCTCAGGGTGTCCTCCAACTCATGATGATCCTCCTACCTCTGCCTTCCAAGTGCTGGGATTAAAGGCTGCACCACCACACCCTGTTTATAGTTTATTTTTTAACAATTATGCTTGAATTGCTGTATTAGTTACCTTTCTTTTCGTTTTATTTTCAGTCACTTTTCTTACTGCTATAACAAAATAACAAAATGCAATTTAAGGGAAAAGGGGTTTATTAGGGCCTGTGATTGAGGGTGCAGTCCATAATGTCTGGAAGGCATGGAGGCATGGCTCACAGCTATGGCAGTGGGCTTCCTCCAACATAGGCAGTTCAGGAAGCTGAGAAAAGGGGGAGTGCTTGCACCCAGTGGCTTTCTCCTTTCCTTTTTATTCAGTCCAGGATGCCAGCCACCTACATTGAGTGGGTCTTCCATCCTCAGTGAATCCTCTCTGGAAACACCCTCACAGACTGTGGGACCCTGCTGAGAGGCATGGAGGGCACAGGGTTAAAGTAAAGTTGAGACTGGTTTGGAACCCTGATAATCTCATCCTGAGACAGGCAGGAGTTCAGATGACTCCTTCCCTTCCCTCTCTAGCCACCTGGAGGGCCCCAGCAAACCCTGATAAGTCTAGGCAATTCAAGGCCTGAGTTTACTGGAGTTCACATGATTCAGCTATAAGGTAATAACAAGGCCCAGGCAATGAGAAAGTCCTTCCAGTTTATCTATGCAGCTGGCCCCTGCCAATCCTTTCATGAGACATCCACAGGCCACCCTGTGAGTTTGAGGACACCCTGAGACTACATAGTGAATTCTAGGTCAGCCTGGACTAGAGCGAGACCCTACCTCAAAAAAAACAAAAAAAAAAAATGATCATACCCATATAATAATGCTACTCTTACTTTTGGCTAGAAAAGCTTCTCTTTTTCAGGTGGCAGTGACCACCTCAAAAAGATAACTCAAAAAACACCATAGTTCTGAGAAGATATGACAGTGGAGTGTTCAGCACTGGGACATCTCTATCATACTTCCTGAGGCTCAGGGTCTATTGCAGAAGAGGTGGTGGAAAGATTGTAAGAGCCAAAGGAAGTGTAGGACTGCTTAAAACACAAATTTCCAGACACAAAATGGCTTTGATATTCATGACCTCACAGTGCCTGACACTACCTACACATAATGAGAGGAAAAGATGATGACATGGAAACAAAACAGAGACTAATTGAGAGGGGGAAGAGATATGAGGGAGGGTGAGGAGGTCCTAATAGTTTATGGTCTATAATTATGAAAGCTATCAATAAAAAGTTTTTTAAAAATGCATCCTCTTGAGTTTGTGGCTTTAGCTTCCTTTTGTTTCTAAGTCATTCACAAATGAAGAATTTTATCTAAGCTAAAACTTCCTCACTGTGGCCACTGACATTCTAAGTTGTACTTAGTAAATAAAGTTTGCTCACTTTTCTAAAAATACACATTCTGGGCCCATACTTTTGTGTAGATAAAGTTAGCCAGGGGCTAGAGAAATAGCTCAGCTGTTAAAAGTACTTGCTTGCAAAGCCTGAATGCCTGGGTTCAATTCCTCAGTACCCACGTAAAGCCAGAAGCACAATGTGGCATATGCACTTTGAGTTCTTCTGCAGTGCAGAGGCCCTGGTATTCCTATTGTCATTCATTCATATCTCCCCCCCTCTCTCTCTGCTTGCAAATAAACAAATATATTAAGAAAAAAATAAAGTTAGCCAGTATTTTATTTTACTTGCTTATTTATTTATTTATTTATTTATTTATTTTGGTTTTTCAAGGTAGGGTCTCGCTCTAGTCCAGGCTGACCTCGAATTCACTATGTAGTCTCAGGGTGGCCTTGAACTCACGGCGATCCTCCTACCTCTGCCTCCCGAATGCTGGGATTAAAGGCGTGCGCCACCATGCCCGGTTTAGCCAGTATTTTAGAAAATGGAATTTCAGGTTCTTGGAGTCCCAGACTTCTAAGAAAAAGTATCTAGATTGCCGGGCGTGGTGGTGCACGTCTTTAATCCCAGCATTCGGGAGGCAGAGGTAGGAGGATCGCCATGAGTTCAAGGCCACCCTGAGACTACATAGTGAATTCCAGGTCAGCCTGGACTAGAGCGAGACCCTACCTCGAAAAACCAAAAAAAAAAAAAAA